>CAUYPK010089368.1:0-13950 GCA_963574355.1 Loris lydekkerianus | reverse complement strand
TGATTTTTGGTCTTCTGGGTATATACCTAGTAGAGGAATTATAGGATTGAATGGCAGATCTATTTTTACATCTCTAAGTGTTATCCAAACATCTTTCCAAAAAGAATGTATTAATTTGAAAACTGAGATGATTTATAGTTGTGTTTGTTTCATCATTTTATTTCCTTAAATTATCTTGTATGTCATATTTTTGTGCATCATATTGAAACTTGCAAAAATTATGTTCTAGCCTCTGATTTGAGTGTTATAGATCTCTTTCTTTTTTGTGTCATCCTTAAATGTGATGTATAAAAGGCTAAATAGAATTATATTATTTGAAAAATAGTTCACATTTTTATTGTTTTTAACTTTCTTTTAATTCATGATAATTTTAATAAAAATGTTTTGACTCGATTAACATAACTTTTTACTATTAATTACGTGAAAACTTCAACAAGAATTGTATTATATGTACATAACAGTCATGTTGGAACTATTGATTTATGTTCTTAAATATGAATGAGAATTTGTATTTTCTTATGGCTTCGGCTTTATTTAATAGATATGTCCTCATTCCTGTCTGCCCAACATTAATATTACAGTGCAGCAAATTTTAAACTAGACTATTTTGTGTTAAAATTTACAAATATTAAAAACCATGTTTCTAATTAAAGTTTACTATACAATTGTGAACAACAGAACACTCAGTTATTCATGGAATCCTCTTTTCTCAGGCTAGTTTTTTTTGTCCTTGCTAGTTAGTGCCCATGACATGAACAGTGTAAGGTGGAGTATATTTGGATATCCCTCAAATACAAAAATGCTCCTCCAAATCTCAATGATAAATAACGAAAAGGCAAACAATTCTAGTTCTCACCATGTAATTCTATCCCAACTACAAAGTTAAATACACAGAACTACAAGTAACTGCCAAAGAAGGCACAGGAAATATAGATTATCAAAAATGATAAAAAGTTGCAAGTCTTTCTCCTAAAGTCTTCTCAATTTTAATTAGGTGCCAAGGATATTGCCATAATTCTATAACGTTCACCCTTTTAAAATTGCAGCAACTTTTACAAGTAAGAACATTTTTATTATATTTTAATAACTGCATATGTACTGTTTTCAAAGGTTTGGAGGGGAGGAAAGAAATGAATGAAACATGCATATTACTTTAATTTTATGAGAATTCTCAGAGAAGACATACAATCAAACCAAACTGTCAGCCAAATGAGAAGCCATTCAAATTAACCAGGCATTTTTCTCATTCCCAGAAAGAATCAAAGAAGTCCAAAATACTGCCATAAAAATTGATACATTGAAACCATCACACATATGGTTTTATCAGAGCATATTCCCTTTCCTAAGTGAAAATAACCTCCTTCTGAGGATAAAAATCTGAAAAGGAATCCCATTTTTGATTATCTGCAAAAGCTACAAAAGCACTTACGGGCCTATTCAACCATCAGATCGGCAGAATTTTAAGGAAGTCCATTCCTGAAATGTATTTTTATTTCCTGATGTACTTATTGCCAGTGTTATTTTAGCTGTTAGACTGTCTTAAAGACATAAAAGCAGTTGGCTAGATGTTCTAAAGACGATGGCAGTAGCCCGCAGCTTGCATAAACTCTAAAGGGTCCATGGATGTAGTTGCAGTAAAGCAGAACATCAAAAACACAGCTTATATAAAAGTTAATATACTCAGCCCGGAAGATACTTTTAAACATTTGCTAAAATTACTTTACAAGCAAGCATGTTCACTATAAAATCATCGTTATGGAGAAATAAAGCAGGAGTACAGAATAAAAAGCAAGAAATTCGCCCAAACTGTTCACTTTAAGCATCTAAATAACCACTAGTATTATCTTGATGCAGCTTAGAGTTTTTTTACATGAAGATCTTGTTTATCTACGGTATAGACAGTTTTCTTATTTTACATCAGTTCCAAAAGCTTTCATGTTTTAATAACATCTAAATAAGTCTCTGACCTATTTACTTTCCAGATTGTGTTCTTGCAAGTGTGTTGGCCTGTGCTGTTTTTAATTAAGATGAATTCATGAGCTCTACCTATAACTACACATGCATGTGCTTATTAGCAGTTAATTTTATGTAAGACAAAAAATTTATTATTGACCAGGCATTACTGCTTAGAGGAAAGAATAGGGAGTATTAGGAGAAGAAAGCCTGTCAAAGCCAATTAATTGAAATGTACTGCTTGTGGTTAGTAAATTCAAGAAAGATATGAAATCCAGATCTGCTTGGAACTAAACTGCATAGGCATTTCCCCACTGCATTGCTGCTTTTATACTTTTTTATTATTAATAAAAAAGAAAAGAAATTATAAGGGAGCATGAATATGATCTCATGTGGATACTAAGAGATTAATCACAGGATAGATCTAAGGACAATGGGAACACAAAGACCAGTGTCTTCTCTTGGTAACCCAGATCACTTGTCTCAGTGAAGTTTATTCTCTAATATATTCAATATAACATTGCAGAATTTACCCCAAACCTAGACTTGATAAGTGGTAATCATGAAAAGAGACACCTACTTTAATTAGATGAAAATACAAAAATAAATACTGTAGACTCTCCATAAGTGACCACCTCCCTACATTGACCACCTCCTGGCCAATTGGACCACATATACTAAGGCCCAGTTTCTTAGGTTGACCATCTCCAAATTTAGACTAGTTTGTTACAGTTCCTTGAGTGGACAACTTACAAAGGTTCTACAATAGTTACATACACTTAGTTTTCTAAGCAAGAATATGTTTGGCTATCCTGTATAAATGTTTAATCATATTTTTCCTATAGAAATACTTGTCATTGTATCTGGAAAAAACTCTTTAATAAAAATCATAATGTGCATAATTGTCTTTCCATTTTCTACTAGCATGTAGTAATTAACAAAAAAAAAAAAATCCTCTGTAACAAAAACAATCTCTGTAGTCTATAAGCCCAGAAAAAAAAAAAAAAAATATATATATATATATACATATATATATATTTTGTTTCCTAAGTCTCTTAGATGAAAAGTTGCAAGGTCCTCTGCTCAGATGAAGTCTAAAGAGTGAGAGTGGTGTGGCAGCACCTGTGGCTCAAAGGAGTAGGGTGCCAGCCCCATATGTCGGAGGTGGTGGGTTCAGATCCACAGATCCAGCCCCGACCAAAAACTGAAAAAAAAAAAAAAAAAAAAAAAGAGTGAGAGTAGTGATTCAAAGAGGTGGGGTGGAAAAATAGGACAAATGAATTGTATTCCTTTAGGCAGCTCCTCAGAGAGAAGAGTTGCTTTCTTTAGAAGCAGGTAAGAAAGCAGCCAAAATTTTAGCCTATGCTTAAAGTTGTAGGCTAGCATGATGGTTAGAATCCCAGGAAGCCTCAAAGCAAAGGAGGTCTGCAACGACTCTCCAGCTCATGGCTGCAGTATTCTGCCAAGTGTTCACAAGGCCTAAGACAAGTGCCACTCCACAGGACAGATGTGCAGGAGTTGCCGCAGTAGAGCAGAAGGACCTAGAGAAAACTCTCTGCCAATGGGACCTACATGAGGTCATGGGGACAGCCATGATGTCAGAAAATGTCAGACATTCCTCTGATTCAAAGTACAGGTCATCAGCTACCAGAAGAGGGACAGAAACCTAATCACACCCAGAATTCTGCACTGACTTGAGGCAGAACACCTCCTCTGTCACATGAGGAAAGGCAGAAACTACCTGGACCCAGGCCCTGCCCTGAATAAAAGAAAAGGCTGAATGTCATAGAGGGATGGTCAGGACTGCTGAGAAGCCTCTACCCCCGAGGTGAGACACACAAAGGCCACCTAAGACGATGGCCAGGGCAGGAGAAATGGGCAACCCCTCTACTCAAATTAGGGGACCTTGCACCAGAACACACATGCACACACACAGAGGAAAAAAGCTACAGAATGCAGCAGAAACATATAAATAATCCAACAATATTTAAGAAGACAATATTCCATTATCAAATAAGAATTAACTAAGGATGCACATGTGGTTAACTATATAGTATCATTTACCACATTAACCTAGATTAAAGGTCTAATAGATATAATCCTTTAAGTGCAGAAAATCATTTGAGAAATATGCATGATTTTACCATGAAAAAAATTCCAAAACCTAGAATGAGGGAAACAAGACAAAAAAATTCTCAATGTTATAATGGATACTTACAAAAGAAGCCAGATATAGGCTTCTTTTGACATTGATAGTTTTAACTATGTCTTTTAACATTGGTAGTTTTTCTGTTAACAATAAGAAAAGAGATAAGAAAAGGCTGGTTTTCCTCACTGCTTTTTCATATAACATTATACTAGAAACCCTGGGCAGTGTAATAAGAGAAGAACAAAATATTACAAACCATGTTGACTGGAATTGAAAAGTCAGTCTCTCCGAACAGAAACTTCAGTTGTGCACATAGAAAACACTAAAAAGAAAATCCCAATAGAAAGTATCATGACTCCTGGACATTAATGCAAAGAAATAAAACCTATGTTCACAAAATATCCTGAACAGAAATGTTCACTAGCATGCAAATAGAGCTTTATTGATGATAGACCCAAACTGAAAACCACCCACATGTCTTTTATTTGGTAAATGGATTAACAATTGTGGTTCATTCATACTATGGAATGTTACCCACCAATGAAAATGAGGCAAACAGCAGTACTTGTAACTTCAATAAATCTCCATGGAATTATGTAAAACCAGTCCCCAAAAGTTATTTAATGTATAATTCCATATATAACATGCTTGAAATGACAAAAATCACAGAAGTGAAAAATAGATTAGTGGGTGACAGGTCAGTTGAGGAAGGAAAGGATGAAGGGTCCTCATGGAATTATTCTGTATCTCGACTGCATCAATGTCAATATCCTAATTGTCACATAATACGAGAGCTCTGAAGATGTGATGATTGGAAAAAAAATTGAAAAAGAGGATTCTGGATTCCCATTATGTTCTGTACCTTAAACTCTGTGCACATTTAGATTGGCATTTAAAAGCTATAAACTAATGCTAACAGTCATCTTGTGGTAAATCACCTGTCACTGTTATGGAAGGGAGGCTGGAGAGGAACAGGCATGTTAGTCTCGTATGGCCTCATTTCTCCCCTAGATATTCAGATATTTAAGTAAGTAAACTCGTCAGCACCTTCATTCTATATAACCATTGAATTACACAGGAGAAAAAATTAAATCACTTTTTTGGTTAGGTAGTCTACTGAAACTCTTTTCTACTTACCTATTTACAAATGCATCTATTATACATGCATTATAGGATTTGAGATAGCCTTTAAAGTTTTTCTTCTTCAAGACAGTGAAATGTGAGCAGGAGTAGAGGATATCACTTCTGGGAAGATATATCAACATTCAATATCCAGTTAACCACTTTCTATTTCTTCTGACATGGAGACTGACAGAATGGTGGAACTCTGGTGGTCTGTACCCTCTAATGGGGCTCGCAGGAAGCAGAGCCACCAGCTTTAAGATGTGAATAAAAACATAGGGAAGAAAATTAACCTTCCTATTTAAGGCACTATGATTAGGAGGTTGTTAGAGACTGAAACATTATCTAGGTTATCATGATAGATTCTATGTAAGATTCTAACAAGATTATGACATTGGCTGTATTTGTTAATTGAGGCTATACTTCTCTCTTGGAACAAAATTTTAATATATATTTCATTTTATATTTATACAATAATTTTCATATGTACTTCTTTAAACATTTTTAAGCCCTGTTTTGAGTAGTGAGATATACTCTTTAGGAACCAAGAAAATAATTATAAAAAAATAAGATTTTGTTCCTACGACCTCTTCCAATGTAAATGACACATATACATCTTATAAGAGTGAGATTACAAAAGACCCTAACTATTGTAAAAAGTCCACTTATAATCCTTATATATCTATGGACTGTTATATCCTTACTAGGGTCTTGTAAGGAAAACCATCTCATAGGTCCCAGTATTTTTATTTAGAGAGAAAAAAATCGGCAAGTGAAACTTCAAGATTAAGATTCTGTGCTGTTCTTCTCCAAGTTTATGCCCACAGCAACTTTGGCTTAGGAAACACCACATGTGCTCACTACTAAATTGGAACTAATCAATCAACACCCGTGTGCACATATCCTAGCAAAACACAGCAGAAAGCAGGTGGAAGGTGGCAGGAGGGGAGTGGTAAATTCACAACTAAAGGGTACAATGAACATTATCCAGGTGACGGGCACAGATGTAACTTGGACTCAAACTGTACAAAAGCAATTCATGGGGCTGGGAGCTGTGGCTCCTAGCACTCAGGAAGTCCAAGGCAGGTGGATTGACTGAGCTCATGGGTTTGAGATCAGCCTGAACAAGAGTGAGACCTCATCTCTAAAAATAGCTGGGTATAGTCCCAGCTACTCAGGAGGCTGAGGCAAGAGAACAAGAGAATCACTTGAGCCCAAGAGTTTGAGGTTGCTGTGAACTATGACACCATGGCAGTCTACCCAGGGAAACAAAGTGAGACTCTGTCTCAAAAAAAAAAAAAAAGCAATTCATGTAACCAAAACATTTGTACCACATAATATTCTGAAAAAAATAATGTCTGAAAATAATTGATGCTTGTGTAGCTGCAGAGACAAAGGGAGATTATACACTGAAATAGTACTGGAAATAGTATGGAAATTCTCAAAGTACTAAATGTAGACCTACCCTTTGATCCACCAGTCCCAATACTGAGTATCTGCACAAAGGAGAAAACAGTCTATCAGGAAGGCACTTGCATTGTAACATTTATTGCAGCACGAGTCACAATCCCAAGGTGGAGAATAAACCCCAGTGCCCATGATTTCATGAGTTGATTAATAAAATGTTGTATCCTATGCCATGGACTATTATTCAGCCATAGAAAAAGATGAATGTCTTTTGGAAGAATTTGAATGGAAGTGGAGACCATTTTCCAGAGTGAAGAATCTCAGGAATAGAAAACAAAGCACCCCATGTATTCATTATAAGTCTGAACTAACTGATGAGCAAATATGTGCACAGGGGGGAGTAAAACTCAGGGGAAATCAAAGAAAAGAGGGAGAACAAACCTACTTAAGGGTGCCGGGAAGGCTATTTGTGTGATGGCAACACTAGCCGAGACTCAAGTGATGCAAAAGCAATTCATGTAACCCATGTACCTCCTTAATCTTTTGAAATAAGTTAAAATACAATGTACAAAGGGCGGTGCCTGTGGCTCAAAGGGGTATGCCGGAGGTGGCAGGTTCAAACCCAGCCCAGCCAGAATCTGCAAGAATAAAAATAATAATAATACTAAAATGTATAAAAATTAAAAATATTATAGGAGACTGATACATAAAATAGCATGATTTACAAGATTATTATTATATTCATATTTACACTTGGCATGACAGCCCTACACATTTATATATTCCCAGAAATTTGTTTGTTTTTTGTAGGTTTGACATTTATGAATATAAACTTCGATAGAATAATAGCTTACCTTTTTACCTTTTAAAAAATAATTAGTGAGCTTGCATATAGATTAATAGAAATTTTTAAAATTGAAATTTGAGAATAAAGGATGAAAGACGACAGAGCTGTCAAAAACTGTTTGATAGTATCAAAAAGATATAACGTTATACATAATTTAGACAAAATAAGGAGAAGGGAGAATAGAACAGAAGATATATTTGAAGCACTAATGGTCAAAATTTGGCAAAATTAATGACAGACAGCCCACATACAGGAATCCCCCCCAAAAACATTAAAATGTTGGCGGCTCTAGTGGATAGAAATTCCCACCTCAATGTTCCCTGACGCTTCCTGGGAATGACTCTTGCTTTAACTGTAGGGATGCTCTAAGGCAGGGCGTCCCATTCTCCAAGTGTGTCGTCAGAGGAGATGTTATGTACAGGCTAAGTTTGTAATATTTAGACTTATTTATATATTCCCTTTCTTTAGGCTGAATATGTTCCCAGAAGAGCCGGTTAGGGTCATTAACTAATTTTAAATAAAATTTACAGGATACCATTGTTTAAGACCAGGTCCTAACCAAACCAAACTAGAAAAGGCTCACTTGCGTTAGATGCCATTTAATGAAGCTCAATTTTAAAACAGGCCAATTTTCATTTTTGCCTTTTTGGGCCAGGCAACAATTTTGCCTGCCTGAAGTGTACCTCTACCTTATATTCTGGTTTATAATCCATTGAGGAGTTCTGGCTTTCATCGTTAGCTGCTCCTTCTTCCTGCCCGATGCCCTGTAATAAAAACAGCTATTATTCTCGCTGCATAAACAAACATACAAACAGGTCAGTTTTCAACAGACCAGGAGATTCGCAGTAACCAATGCAACCAGGCTGAGTTAATTTAAGCCAGCAATAAGTAAGTCCCCTCTGCTTTACGCCTATAACCAAAATAACTTTGAAATGACCTATTCCATTTTTGTTTCTTATTTCTGTTTTCCTCAGCACTTCCCTACCTATTAAAACAAGTTCAGCTCAGTGGAGCATCTTTCTATTTCACAGATGGCATGCTGACCAAATCATGAGTCACTAATAAATCTATATTTCTAAGCAGAAATTGTTGAAATTTTGGTTTTTTGACTGCAGTTCAGGTCACTACTTTATAAACCTGAAAAATCTATTACACTCTAACCAGTCAGTAATCAAGGCCTCCCCCTCATCCATTATTTCTCCTTTAAAGGTAATTTCATTCCAAAATCATCGTATGACTGCAGGAACCTGGTCAGAATCATTTAATTCCATCTAAGCCAGTTTGTCTAAATTTGATTTTTAGTGAGCAAGGGTCATTGTCCACTTACTCCCAGAAGGTTTTCAGCACCTCATTAGCAGGGGTGGAAGGAATGTTTCACTTTAGCAAAACCTCCTCCCTCACGTCACCCTCACAAACCACACAAGCATATTTGCTATTTACTTTAAAGCCTTTATTGTTGTTTATGCTGCTTCTTTTATTATATTTCATGATTTACAAATGCTTTCATCTTGAAAGTTTTTTTTTTTTTCCACGTAGAGTTTGGTACCCTACCCATGATAGCACTAGTAAAGAAAGGCTTTAGTTTTTAAGAACATCGATGCACTATGTAATACCGTTCGTGTGATTCAAGATATTGTTAAGCATTTCTCAGCTTGCTCTCCAGAGTGTACTGACCAAACTCTAATATCGTGGAAAAGTAAATAAAATGGAAGTGTTTGGAGAGGTGAAAGGAAATCAGCTCCCCCAAGGGGCACTTTAGTGTGTGTTTAGTCACGGATACCAAGGGACAGGGTCATAAGTGCTTCCCTTCATTTCTTGAAAGTGTTCTGAATTTCAACTCCTTTCTTTTTATTTTCTCTCAAGTTCTGCAAAGAGAGACATGTCTTTTGACCTGACCTTTAAGTATTTGTTGTCTGACAGTAGTTACTCTGAGTAGCAACATCCTTGTATGTAGTTTCTTGTGATGTTCACTGACAAGTATCTCCTGATTTAAAAAATTTTTATACTCTATTGATTAAGCTTTTGCCACAAGGTGTCCACGCTCAAGGAGTTCTAACTGATATACACTTCCTGGTGTGGGTTAAATCAGCAGCAGGTGCTCCTGGGATTCACTATTTTTTAGTAGTTCCTGTTTTATAGCACAGTACTTCTATACTTTCAGATCTTGGGCAAAAATGGCAAATCATGATTTTCAACAGCATGTCTTTAAAATTGTTATCTGCTACGTGGCAAAGGCTGTCATGAATAGACTCCAAGGTCATGTTTCAAAGTTTGTTAATTTAATAAGTATTTTCTAAGAACATCAGTTACTCTTTCTATTTTAGATCTTCAGCTTATAAATACAATTAGAGTCATTCACTAGACTCAAGGGTCACAAATAAATATATTAAATGATGAGAAGGAGGTCAAGAGATTGTTACCATAGGGCATGAGTATTTGGGTTCCATCAAATGTCCGACACAGTTCATTAGGGAGATATTAGAAGGACAGTGACAATAAAACACGCACACACACGCACACATGTACGTACAAAATCTGACCTCTAATAAAAGTAGAAAGTGAATCTGTAATTTCAGAGTTTGGATATTATTTTTCATTTCTCATTTCTTAAAGGGTGGAGTAACTTAGGTAGTGTGGTTTATGGAATAGGATAACCCATACTAACTTACGGATCTATGAATACACACTCACACAAACACACCTGCAAACTTACTATACTCATAAATTTTAAAACAATATGAGAAATACTTTTACTAATAACTAACCCAAGTGTACAGATATTCTCTCAGAAACAGATTACTGTAGATCACAGATGATCATTCTTGCCTTCATTAGAGCAACAGGTATTGGGATTAATTTCATCAGTATTCCTATTAACAGATTGCTCTTCCATGCCGTGTACTTCCGGTAAACCAGGTTATGGCTTCAGAAATATGGAAACTATTTACATTTCATCTCCTTTATTCTCATCTTCATAACTAATTTTTTCCTTTCTTTTTATAAACAAATCCTCCCTTTCTGCAAAAAGCTATATCCTGGATCTTTTTAGTTTTAATCAACTTTTACACCTTCTTACCTTGGGTATGACATCATCTTCTCCTGAGGTCACAGTTCCCATTACTCTTTGCTCAAAGGAAAACTATAAAATAACCCACATGCAGCATGGGAGAGGGCATCATTATGTTTTTCAATTTTATTTTTGTCTAAAGAAAAAGTATCTGTCACCTTTTGAGGATCATATTTCTTGCTGTACACATATTTACCTTTCCTCATTTTTTAAACTTCTAAGAATCCCAAAGATGGTAGTAATCTTGACTCATTCTCATCTCTGTCTAAAACTGCTAGGAATTTGGCACCATTTTTGAACAAAATTTTCTGCAGAAAACACTAGACAAACATATAACATTTTTATGAACGAAGTCATCTAGAAATACTGTATACAACACAGAATTCAAGCATTACAAGCTACCTGACTTTACCACCTGTGTTATAAAACCGCATCCATGTTTGGCTCTTAGCTTTCCATCTAATTATGTGTAACCTCCCATCCACTATTTCACAGAAAATCAAAAGCAGCAGGGCAGTGCCTGTGGCTCGAAGGAGTAGGGTGCCAGCCCCATATGCCAAAGGTGGCAGGTTCAAATCCAGGCCTGGAAAAAAAACTGCAAAAAAAAAAAAATCAAAAGTGGCAATCATTTCTATGCCCACTTCTACATACAAATATCAGGTCTTTCCTAAGGTAAAGTGACATGTTTGTTGTATCACTTAACATTTTTCTTTTTTTACAATATAACATGTATAACCCTGTGCTATAAAATTTTTATTCTTCTTTTTAAAATTATATCCCAAATAAAGTTTTGAAGTGCCATACCTTTTTACTTCGATTTCCCATGAACCTTGTGATTTTTTATTACTTAATTTTGTATAGCATCATGATTTTTAAGAATGTGTATGCTCCATTATGTCAAAACAACTGTTTCTCAGTTGACAAGATTTTTCTAGAAGGGAAACTATTAAGATCTTCTAAGAAGAAACAGTTATACTGCTCCATCTTCCAGCACTCAATCTCAAGTTGGACATTTATTTAAATTCCAAATCTTCCTTCTTTCATGTTGTAATTATCTCTCTGTTCTCAGAGATTATTATTTTGATATTTATTTTTCCTTCAAAATTTCATGTAAGAAAATAAGTAAATCCGAGACAATATACTTCAGTGGTTATGAAAACAAGAAAGGGAACGAGGTATTTGAGATAAGCTACAAATCAGAAAATAAAAAAACATGAATCTTGACTATGGAGGGTGGTTCACGAATGGAACGCTTAGCATGGTGGCTTAGCATGGTGGCTTGACTGGATAAATGGAGCTACCAGTAGTTAGTACATACAAGAGGAAAGATTCTTTCTGAGAGTTTCAATATCATTTTGCAGAGCATATGGATCAGCATGTAGAAATAGAGATTGAAAAGGTTAATTTGTTCACTTGATTACCTGTTTAAATATTGAAGGTATATAAACACCAAGAGAAAGACATCAGCCAGTATGATTTTGAGGAACTGGGAAGAAAACCAATGTACAAAGCAGCAGGTTCTTTTGAAAATCAGAAGTGGAATCCAGAGTGGGGGTGATTAGACTTGAGAAGGATGAGAGGCACTCTCTCCAGGGAGGTGGGGCAGTGAAGGTGCAGGTGCAATTGCAGGTGGCTGAGCAAGAGTCCAAAGCAATTCTAGACTCTAGTCTAGTCTCTTGCCAAACTTCGGTGATTAACTAGCTGATTATTATCTAGAAGCAATTGTCTGCTATTTCCTTTGATGGGCAAAAACCAATAAGACATAGATCATAGTACCCAAAGACGGGTAAGATCACTCTGCGTTCAGTCAACCTAAGACAGGGACCAAACCATTGATGTTTGTATCCCCATGACGGGTAAGACTGAAACTGCAAGAGCAGGCAACCTAAGACAGGGGCTATGTTTTTCCCCATACAAAAAACAAAAGAGGGAATTGTTGGGCCCTGCCATGTGCCTGAGGCCTAGTGCTACTTCCCGAGCCTGACTAGAAGCAGATCCATCGAGCTACTTCTGCGTAGCAACGACTCAGCAAGGCCCGGCCTGAAACTGCCTCTACCTAGATACAGCCAATGTGGTACCATGCCACTGGCCCGACCCTGTCACACACCTCTTCCCTCACCTTCTTTCCCCGCCCCTTCTCCACAATTAAAAAAAAAAAAGTAAATAAATATAAAAAAAAAAAGATTGATATTATTAAACTGTTTTCTAGAATGATTGAATCAATTTATAAAAAAAAAGAAGTTTGTGGTACCTGATCCTCTTTTCTCCCCCAGAAAAGTTTGTTTAAAACAGATCTTCAAAGCTACTAAATAAGGAATGGGATTATTCGAGTCAAATCAGATGAAAATATTTGGAATTATTTTATCACCACCTCTCCCACGTTCCCTTTCTCCTCCCCTCACTTGTCACCCCCCTCATTCTCTCGTCTCCCTTCCGTCTTGCCATCCCTACTGCACTTCTTTCCTTCTTGGCCCCTGTTCTCCCCCCAGATGTGAGTAACTGGACCCTCCTAGCCCAGCTGTCAGGGTGCTTGGGGGGCCTGCAGTCCTGGGAGGAGACACGGAGGGAGTGGGCCATCCTGAACCGGCGGCTGGTTGCTGGCTCCCACTCTAGGAGACTCTCGGCAGGGAGTCCCTGCAGAGCCACGGGGCGTCCCATCACCACGGACTGCACTGGCACCAGCAGGTCACTTAGCTCCATGCACAGTGACAACCCCAGTCAGACGATGGAGCTGTGAGAATGGTAGACAGAGTCCAACTACGGGGACAGACTGCAGTGCATAGATTACTGAGACAGCAATTCTGTGCCATTTGCATGTATGTAGCATGAGCCTCTCCCAGCTGCTCCAACTAAGGTTGTAACTTAGTCCTTCTTGAAATCTTCATAATGTTTTGAAACCACGGAAGAATTTTAATATGGCCAAGTTGTTAACCTATAACCCTGAGTATGAGGGATAAGACAACTTTAATTTCCAAGTGTGAGCCTCACACATCAGCTCCCTTGGTTGTAAGGACACTAAATAAAGGTAATAATCATCATCATCATCATCAACTCATGTTTTTGTTCATTCTCAGCTCGTTGAGCACCAACCCAACCTATTCCTAGGAAGGAAGGAAACTCTGGTGTCAGCACTGCGCCTGCAGAGTGTTGTAGGTGCTCAAAAATTATTAGATGTTAGTTCTTATTTTTTTATTTTTATTATAAATCATAGCTGTGTACATTAATGTGATCATGGGGCACCAATCACTTGGTTCATAGATTGTTTGACACATTTTCATCACACTGGTTAACATAGGCTTCCTGGCATTTTCCCGGTTATTTTGCTAAGACATTTACATTCCACATTTGCCAAGTTTTACATATACCCTTGTAAGATGCACCACAGGTGTAATCCCATCCATCCCC
>CAUYPK010089363.1:0-25850 GCA_963574355.1 Loris lydekkerianus | reverse complement strand
CACCCCGCCCCCCCCGCCCGGGCGGCGGGGGGGGCGGCGGGCCCCGTGGAAGGGCACTAAGCTACCCATTTGGCTTCTATATTGAGTTTTTGGTTGCCTTTGGAAATTGAATCTGTTTTATTCCAGTGGCCTTTACAGTGGATGATGGCTACTTCCTTTGGGAGAGTGGCCACATTCAGAAGGTTTTTAATGAGTATGGCATTTACAACAGAGGAGCCTTGACCAGTAATGTATCCTCTTTTCTTGCCATATGGCTGCATGGTGATGGATTATGTGGAAAGGATACTTAGAATGGGTATATATGTTAATGGAGTAATCTCTTGTAAGTTGTAAGGCTTTAGTGAGGGCTAAGAGTTCTGCCTGTTGTGAGAAGGTATTGGGAGTCAGAGTAGTAGAGGAATAATTTGGGAAGAAGACACAATGGCAAAGCCTACTTTGGCAATGGAGTAAGCAGTGGGCTTAGAAGAATTGCCATCGATAAACCAGGTGTCTTTAGGTTTAGGTAAGGGAAAGAGGGAGATATTAGGAAATGTGTGTAATGTTACCATGACTAAAGGCCAGCAATCATGGAATGAGTTCTGAAAAGTATAAGGGTCATGTGAATAGAGGACAGCTAATAGAGATGAGGGATTATATGCAGGCCAAGGGAGAAAGTGAAGGTTTGGGTTTTCGGTAAAGAAGATTAGAATCTAGAGTAAAGAAGGTGTGGAAAGTAAAGATTATGAGTGTTGGTGTTTTAAAAGGGATGAAATGTTATGAGGGGTAAGTAGATATGTGGGGGCATGGCAGGTAAGTTTCTGGACCTCCAGGAAAAAGAGACATAGCTGCCACTACTTGAAGGCAAGGGGGCCCGCTTAGAGCTGTGAATTCTGTCTATAATGAGAGGAATGCTATTGGGAGGTGATTATTGTTAGATTTCTGTGTTAGGACCCCTACTGCACATTTTTGGTGTTCTGACATTGAGAGGTAAGATGGACAGTGGGGTTCAGGGAGATGGAGGGAGAGTTTTAGGGACAGAGAGAAATGTAAGGGGAAGAAGGAACTTGACCAAAGTTAGTGTGGGTCTAGGAGGTTGGTTGGGGGCCTTTAGTAGCAGTGTATAGAATTTTAGCCGAGGCTACGAAATTGAGAATCCAGGTTCTAAAATATCCTACAACCCCCAGGAAGGAGAGGAGGTCATTTTTTGTTTGGGGAAGGGGTTAAGGAGGAGATGGCTTGAAGGTGATCAGAGAGAATGAGTTTTTCTTGTTCCTGCAAGAGGATACCAAAGTATCAGTGATGTTAACTGGGCTTTGGAAGGAGACACTCTGTACCCCTTAGTGGTAAAGAAAGGAAGTAGGTGAATGGTGTCTTGCTGGGAGGCAGTCTGGGCTGGGATGCATAAGAGAAGGTTATCTGCTTACAGAACTGTGGAATTTTCTGGTAAAGTTAACTGCTGGAGGTCAGCCTGAAGTGTCTGACCAAAGTAATGATTAATCTGTAAATCCTTGTGGGAGAATTGTCTAGGTGAATTGTTGGCTGGTGGAGGAATCAATGTGGTCCAGGTGAAGATAAAAAGGGGTTGGGAAAGCTCATGGATAGGTATAGTAAAAAAGGCATCTTCGAGATCTAAAACTGTATAATGGGAAGTATTAGAAGGAATGGTAGATAGGAAGGTTAGGGACTACTGAGTTAACAGGCTGAACAATTTTATTTGTGACCCATAAATCTTGCACTAACTGATATGAACCATTGGATTTTTTTTACAGGAAGGATGGAAGTGTTGTAGGGGATTTAGGAGGTTTGCGAATACCTGGGGGACGACATAGGGATTGAGTATTATTTAAGGGAAGGATATGAATGTTTGGGTTGGAGGGCAATGAGAATGGGTGAAAGATGGTAGGTAGGCTATAGAAGGAAGAGAGGTATCCCACACTATGGGGTCTACAAGGAGGGTGAATTGAGAGAAAGAAGGGAGGATTGTAGGGGAGGGGTTAGAAAGGAGTAGGATGGGTAGTGAGAGGCAGGAGCTGGCAGGAATCATCAGGGTTGCTTGTAGTTTTTAGAGGATATCTCTGCCAGTAGGGGAATGCTGCATGAAGGAATGATAAGGTATAAATGTAAAAAAGTGTCCAGAAAGTGAGGACCACGAGGGTGGGGTACCATGAAGGCGTAGCCATCAATCCCCACACTGAGATCTCTGTTTGTTGTAAAGGACCTTTTTAGGAGGGTAGGGTGGAGTAAGTGGCCCCAGTATCAATGAGAAAAGAGATTGATTTACCCTCCACTATTAGATTTACACGGAGCTTAGTCTTGGTGGTCATCCAAGGGGCCTTCTGTATCTCCTGGAACCTTCAATCTTCAGCAGCCAAATCCAAGAGGTTGGGGAATTCAGCCAGGGCCTGGGAGTGACTGCAAACCGGATCCTCAGATGGACTTGGCAGTCAGTCTTCCAGTGAGGACCTTCACAGGCTGAACATGGTTTGCGGTAGGTTTGGATTTGGCCACTCCTTAGCCCAGGGCCAGCTTTACCACAATTAAACCGTGGTCCTAGGGAAGGTTTTCTTTTTCTGGGCTGTTCAGAGGAGTTTCAAGAAGTATCCAGGGCTTGTTTAATGGCAGAAGCCAATAACTGGAGCTCTGAGGGGTGCTGCTGCATAGAGACCTCTTCTCGGTTATTGATGACCTTGAAGGGCAGGTGGACGAGATTTCTTTGGGTGGTGTCTTAGGGCCCTGGGGGGAATTTTTGGTGTTGTTTTTGGATATTGGCTGAAGACTGGAAAATAAAATGCATGTTGATAATAAGCCTGCCCTTGTTGCTCTCTGACTATAGGGTGGTATAGCGATGGAGGGCTTCATTAAGACGAGCTAAAAACTGGGAAGGATTTTCTTCCCATTTCTGAGTGATTTTTTTTAGTTTGTCATAATTGATGGCCTTATGTGCTGCTTTTTTAAATCTCTCAAAGAGACACTGGACCATGTGGTTATGGAGGGAGACTTCAGCGGTGTCAGTTTGGTAATTTCAACTGGGGTCTTCCTGGTGGATGGCTTTAGCTCCCTCTAACAGGGTGTGGTCTGTTCTTCATAAATCTTTGACATAGATCTGGGCCCGGTTGCGACTCGCTTGAATGACACATAAATCATGCCAAGTCAGATCATATGATAGGGTTAGATATCTAAATTCTTTCTTTTTATCTTTCTTTCTTTCTTTCCTTTTTTTTTTTATTAGAGACAGAGTCTCACTTTGTCACCCTTGGTAGAGTGCTGTGTTGTCACAGCTCACAGCAACCTCCAGCTCTTGGGCTTAGCAGTTCTCTTTCCTCAGCCTCCCAAGTAGCTGGGACTGCAGATGCTCGGCTATCTTTTGTTGCAGTTTGGCTGGGGCTGGGTTTGAACCCACCACCGTTGGTATTTGGGGCCAGTGCCCTACTCACTGAGCCACAGGCACTGCCCTAAATTCTTTCTCTTTTTTTGAGACAGTTTCACTTGTTACCTTCAGTAGAGTGCTGTGGCGTCACAGCTCACTGCAACCTCAAACTCTTGGGCTCAAGCGATTCTCTTACCTCAGCCTCCCAAGTAGCTGAGACTATAGGCACCCACCACAATGCCAGGCTGTTTATAGAGACAGGGTCTCGCTCTTGCTCAGGCTGGCCTTGAACTTGTGAGTTTAGGCAGTCCACCCACTTTGGCCTCCCAGACTGCTAGGATTATAGGCATAAGCCACTGTGCCCAGCCTCTCTTTTTTTTTTTTTTTTTTTAAGATTATTTTTTCTTTTTTATTGTTGGGGATTCATTGCAGTTACAAAGAATTAGGTTGCACTGATTGCATTTGTTAGGTAAAGTCCCTCTTATAATTCTGCCCCACCCCCAAGAGCCTCCCTCCTGTGACCCTCATCTGCCTCCCTCCTCCCCTCTTCATACTTGATTATTCCCCTACGCACCCCCTTCTATTAGCTCATCTGATGCCTTCACATTAGAATAGAGTACATTGGATTCTTGCTTCTCCATTCTTGTGATGCCTTACTAAGAAGAATGTGTTCCACCTCCATCCGGGTTAATACAAAAGATGTAAAGTCTCCATCGTTTTTAGTGGCTGAATAGTATTCCATGGTATACATATACCACAGCTTGTTAATGCATTCCTTGGTTGGTGGGCATTTAAGCTCTTTCCACATTTTGGCAATTGTAAATTGAACTGCGATAAACAGTGCAGTGCAAGTGTCCGTATGGCAAAGAGACTTTTTTCCTTCTGTGTGGATGCCTAGTAATGAGATTGCAGGATAATGGGTGATCTAATTTGACTTCTTGGAGGATTCTTCATACTTCCTTCCAAAAAGGTCGTATTAGTTTGCAGTGTAAAAGTGTTCCCTTCTCTCCACATCCACACCAGCAGCTGCAACTTTCAGACTTTGTGATGGACCATTCTCACTGGGGTTAGATGCTATCAGGGTGGTTTTGATTTGCATTTCTGTGATGATTAGGGGTGATGACCATTTTTTTTCATGTGTGTTGGTCTTTCGTCTGTCTTCTTTAAAGAAGGTTCTATTTATCTTTCTTGCCCAGTGATATATGGGATTGTTGAGTCTTTCTTTATTGATTAATTTTATTCCCATAGATCCTAGTTATCAAACTTTTGTCTGATTCATAATATGGAAATATCTTTTCCCATTCTGAAGGTTGTCTATTTGCTTTGGTTGTTGTTTCCTTAGCTGTACAGAAGCTTTTTAGTTTAATTAAGTCAAATTTGTTTATTTTTGTTGTTGTAATTGACATGGATGTCTTATTCATAAAATCTTTCCCCAGGCTGATATCTTCAAGTTTTCCCCACACTTTCTTCGAGGATTTTTATTGTTTCATGTCTTTGATTTAAATCATTTATCCATCTTCAGCCAATTTTTGTAAGTGGTGACAGGTACAGGTCCAGTTTCAGTCTTTTACATGTGGTTTTCCACTTCTCCCATCACGATTTATCGAATAGGGATTCTTTTCTCCAGTGTGTTTTCTTGTTTGCTTTATCAAAGATCAGGTGACTGTAAGATGTTAGTTTCATCTCATGGTTTTCTGTTTGGTTCGAAATGTCAGTGTTTCTAGTTTTGTGCCAATACCATGCTGTTTTTATCACTGTGGCCTTGTAATATAGCTTAAAGTCTGGTAGGGTGATACCCCTTGCTTTGTTTTTATTACTAAGAATTGCCATGGCTATGCAGAGTTTTTTCTTGTTCCATACAAAATGAAGAATTATTTTTTCCAAATCTTGAAAGTATGGTGATGGCATTTTAAAGGGGATTGCATTGAATTAGTAGATTGCTTTGGGTAGTATAGATGTTGATTCTTTGCAGCCATGAGCATGGTATGTTCTCCCTTTGTTAATAACTTCTGCTATTTCTTTTCATAGGATTTCATAATCTTCTTTGTGGAAGTCCTTCACCTCTTTTGTTAGGTTTATTCCTAGGTAATTAATTCTTTTTTTTTTTTTTTTTTTTTTTTTTTGAGACAGAATCTCACTATGTCACCCTGGGTAGAGTGCTGTGGTGTCATAGCTCACAGCAACCTCAAACTCTTGGGCTTAATTGATTCTGTTGCCTTAGCCTCCCAAGTAGCTGGGACTACAGGTGCCTACCACAATGCCTGGCTATTTTTTGTTTGCAGTTGTCATTGTTGTTTAGCTGGCCCAGGCTGGGTTTGACCTGCCACCCTCAGTGTATGAGGCTGGCGCCATAACCACTGCTACGGGTGCTGAGCCAGTAATTCAATTTTTTTTGAAGCTACTGTGAAGGGAATTGTGTCCTTGCTTCGCTTCTCATTTTGGCTGTTACTGGCATATACAAAGACTTGATTTGTGGACATTGATTTTATATCCTGAGACATTGCTGTATTTCCTGATCACTTCCAGGAGTCTTTTGGTTGAGACTTTGGGGTTCTCTAAGCATAAGATCATGGTATTGGTGAAGACCGAGAATTTGACCTCCTCTGCCCCCATTTGGATGCCCTTTATTTCCTTCTCTTGCCTGATTATATTGGCTAGAACTTCCAAAGTACTATGTTGAATAGTTGTGGTGATAGAGGATAATCTCTGGTTCCAGTTCTGAATTGAAAAGCTTTCAGTTGTACTCTATTTAGTACAATATTAGTTGTAGGTTTGTTGTAGAAGATTGATCAGATTCAGAAATGTGCCACCTATGCCTAAATTTTTATGTGTTCTAATTAGAAAATGATGCTGAATTTTATCAAATACTTTTTCTGCATCTATTGAGAGGATCATGTGGTCTTTGTTTTTGCTTTTGTCGATATGGTGAATTACGTTTATGGACTTGCATATGTTAACCCAGCCTTGCATCCCTGGGATGAAACCAACTTGATCATGACGAATGATTTTTTTTTGATGTGTAGCTGTAATCTGTTGGCTAAGATTTTATTGAAATTTTTTGCATCTATATTTTTTAGTGAAATTGGTCTGAAATTCTTTTTAGTTGGGTCTTTTTCTGATTTTGTTATCAGGTTGATGTTTGCTTCATAGAATGTGTTGAGGAAGATTCCTTCCTACTCAATTTTTTGGAATAATTTCTACTGTATGGGTATTAGCTCTCCTTTGAAGGTTTATAGAATTCTGGTGTGAAGTCATCTGAGCCAGGCCTTTTTTTTTTTTTTTTTTTTTTTTCTGGTTGGGAGTTTTTTTTGTTGTTTATTTGATCTCAGTTCTTGAAATTGGTCTGTTCAAGAGATCTATTTCTTCTTGATTAAGTCTATGGAGAGGGTGTGTTTCCAGGTATTGATCCATTTCCCCCACATTGTCAAATTTCTGGGCATAGAGTTTCTTGTATAATAGTACTCAGAGATGATCTCTTGTATCTCTGTGGCATCTGTTGTTATTTCCCCTTTATCGTTTCTGATTGAGGTTATTAGAGATTTTACTTTTCTGTTTCTAGTTAATCTTGCCAAAGGTTTATAAATTTTATTTATTTTGGAAAACCAACTTTTTGTGTGGTTAATTTTCTGAATGATTCTTTTGCTTTCAATTTTATTAATCACTGCTTTAATTTTGGTTATTTTTTTTCTTCATCTGGGCTTGGGATTAGATTGGTCTTCTTTTTTCAATTTTATAAGATGGTTCATGAGTTTGTTTATGCGCTTTCTGTTTTTCTGGATATAGGCATCTAATGCAATAAATTTCCCTCTTAAGACTGTTTTTGCTTTATCCTGAGCTTTTGGTAATTTGTGTCTTTATTGTTGTTATGTTTGAGGAATACAACAATTTTCTTTTATTTCTTCCTGAACCCAACTATCATTTAGCAAGAGGTTTTTTAATTTCCACATCTTTGTGTGGGGATGAATGTTTTGTTGGAGTTGAATTCCACCTTTATTGCCTTGTGGTCTGAGAAGATACAAGTTATAACTTCTATTCTTTTAATTATGATGAGGATTGATTTGTATCCTAGGACGTGGTCTATTTTGGAGTACATACCATCGACTGATGAGAAAAATATATATTCCGTAGCTTTGGGATGGTGTGTTCTGTATATATTTATTAATCCCATTTGTTCTAGGGTTGCATTTAAGTCCTTTATATCTTTGTTTATTTTGTGTTTAGAGTATCTGTCCAGTTCTGTCAAAGTGATGTTAAAGTTCCTGTCTATTATGGTGTTATGGAATATCATATTTCTCAGACCCATCAAGGTCTGTGTTATAAACCTGGGACAATTTAAGTTGGGTGCAGAAATATTTAAAATTGAAATCTTTGTGTTGTATTGTTCCTTTGACCAGTATAAAATGTCTGTCTTTGTCTTTCTTAATTTTAGTTGCTTTAACTCTTGTATCTGAAAATAAAATTGCAACCCCTGCTTTCATCTGATTTCCATTTGATTGAAATGCTGTTTTCCATCCCTTAACCCTGAGTCTTGTGTGTTTTCTGGAGATAGCATATGGATGGCTTGTGCTTTTTTATCCATTCAGTCCACTTGTGCCTCTTTATTGTTGAACTTAGTCCATTTACATTTATTGAGAGAATTGATAAGTGTAATGGAGTTCTAGTCATCTTGTTTTATGAAAGTCCATTGTGTGGTTTTATCCTTTGCACCATTGTGGAAGCTATGTTTTGACCCTTAGCTTCTGGGAGTTTACTTTGTTGGTGGTCCATTGTGGTGGTCAGTGTTGAGAATAGGTTTAAGTATTTCCTGTAGAGCTGGTCTTGTGTCACATTTCCCCAGTGCTTGTATATCTGTAAAAGTTTTGATTTCTCCATCCATTTTAAAGCTTAGTTTAGCAGGATAAAGAATTTTGGGCTGAAAATTGTTTTGTTTAAGAATGTTGAAGGTGGAGGAGTGCCTGTGGCTCAGTGAGTAGGTCACTGGCCCCATATACCAAGGGTGGCAGGTTCGAACCTGGCTCCAGTCAAACTGCATCCAAAAAAAAAAAAAAAAGAATGTTGAAGGTGGATGACCATGTTCTTCTGGCTTGGAAGGTTTCACTTGAAAAGTCTGCTGTCATCCTAATAGCTCTGCCTCTGTAGGTCAGTTGATGCTTATTTCTGGCTGCTTGCAAAATTTTCTTTCATGTTGACTTTGTTTAGTACAATGTGTCTTGGAGAGGCTCTGCTTGAGTTGAAATTACCCAGGATTCAATATTCATCTGAAAGGAATGTGTCAGTATCTTTGGTAAGACCTGGGAAGTTTTCATTTATGACAGTCTCCAGTAGGGCTTCCATACCTTTGGGACAGTCTTCTTCCCCTTCAGGAATCCCTACTTTTCGGTATTTTATAGAATCTTCTAGTTCTCTAAGTGCCTGTTCTGCTTTTGCTCTCTTCTTTTCTGCCTCTTTAACTACCTGGGTTAACTCAAAAACTTTATCCCCTATCTCTTAGGTTTTTCTTCTCCATGGTCTAGCCTATTTTTTTATACTTTCTACTACATCTTTACATTCCCTGGTTGTGTCCTTTATTTCCTTAAGCTCTACGATATCCTTTCTACATTCTACATATCTCTCATCTGACTTTTGGTTCTGTCTTTACTTTTTTTTTTTTTTTTTGTCCATTCCTTTTATTGTCTTTTTTTGTTTGTTTTTTGAGACAGGGTCTCACTATGTCACTCTCAGTGGAGAGCCATGGCGTCATAGCTCACAGCAACCCCAAACTCTTGGGCTAAAGCAATTCTCTTACCTTAGCCTTCCAAGTAGCCTGGACTACAGGCGCCTACCACAACACTTGGCTATTTTTTGTTGCAGTTGTCATTGTTTAGGTGGCCTGAGCCAGGTTTGAATTCACCAGCCTCAGCTTCGTAAGCACTGTGGTACAGGTGCTGAGCCTAAACAGAAGTCTTGATGACAGTATGTTGCAATATGTCACCTTGACACCAGGTGATGGTGTTTTTTGTTGTTGTTGTTGTTGTTTTGTAAGAGTAAGAGAGCATAGCCAGGAAACTCTGTGGTCCTTATTACAAACTTAGTTTCTTTCTGTGATTGCCTGATTGTTTCCTCAGGATTCAGACCCTGCCAGGTTGGGGTCTTAAAACTCACAAGAATTTTTCAGTGCAGGTCTCACAGTACCCCCTGACTCCTGTTCCTATGGAGTGTGGGAGTCCCACAGCCTGTCCCAAGAGTAGAGTTCTGATCCCAGCAGGTAGAATTAAGACAGCTGTGCTTTACACCCCTGCTAAGACCTTCTCAGGACTTTCCCAAAATGGCAATACACTTGTTTCTGAGACCTCAGTATGTCTGCCTTGTCAACCACCAAACATATGGCAAAGTTACTCCAGCAGGCATTCAAATCTGTTTACTGTATGCTGTTCCAGACCACCCACTCTTACAAATTTTTTACTCAACACTCAGCTTCCCCCAACCACTGAAAACTCCTGAAAGGCTTATTTCCATCCTGGACCTCTGTTGGGGGGCAGCCGATCCCAACCTGTTGCAATGACTTGCCTAATTCATCAGCATTCCACCACAGAGGGTCATACACTGTATCCAGCTCACTACTTCCCACTGTGCTACCTGAACTATGACTTTGGGTAAAGTCACTGCATCTGTTTTGTCTGGGTTATCTCTTTTTCATAGAAAGGAGCACACAAGTATAGAAACAAGATGCAGAATGAGGGCAGAATGGAGGGTAAATAAATAATCTGCCAGGTCGGGAGATGTTTCATACTGCAGTCAGACAGTTCTTTAGGAGGGGCATAAAGAGGGGTTAGATATTGAAGTCAGACTTAGAATTGGGCAAAGATCAGGAGCCCAGGGAAAGAAGAGTAACTTCAGCAAAATTTGATGAAGAAGTATTTTGTTCTGACTACTGAAGAAATAACTGTTCAGCTAATTGTTTATGAGCAGTAAATGGGAATTTGCAGAGTCTATGTGTGGTCTTGATATATGTGTTGTACCCATTGTAGCCTGTAAAGATAGACTCGGACCTCACTTAGGTAAAATCAGATGGTGATTTATTACACCTGCACAGGGGACTGCTTACTCTATTGAGCAGGCGGCCCTGAAGTGAGGAGCAGGCTGATTTTTATACCCTTTTTGTGCTGCATGGCAAGCAAGTAAGTACAGAAGCAGAACGTTATGGTTAGCTCAGGGTGGGGTTACAGTGTGGTAATTGGCTCAGGGGGTTACAGCGTGGCAGTTGGCACAGGGACAGCTTGGGAAACTCAGCTTGGGTACATTTTCATTGTTTGGTTATCAGGGACTTGGACTTCTTGGGAACTTTTTTGTTCTGAAACCTGTTCTTGGAATTAACCTGAGGGAGGGGGAAGCATGCAGGGAAGTAAGGCTGAGATAGGCTGAGACAAACTCAGGTCTTTTAGGGGCCTGTTGGTCTATTACAATACGTAAAACAGAGTGTCACCTAAGTCATCATGGGAAAGGTTGCTTTTTGCAGTGGGCTGTTCTTGAGAACACAGTGCACAGGGAATTTTTTTAATCAGAGCTACTTCCCAGGATAAATTATGTACCCAAACATCTCCCACCACTATCCTCTTGCCCTTTATCTGTCTTCTTTTTTTGGCAGTTTTTGGCTGGGGCTGGGTTTGAACTCACCACCTGTAAATTTTTACCAACTACCTTTATAGGGCAGCAGTCAGGCATTCTCTCTCCGTCTTTCAATTATCCTGATATCTTTAGACCTAAAACTGATCCAGAGACTGGGAGGCCAGAAGCTCAACCTAGATCACAGATGTGCATTGAGTACACCTGAGAATGTCCCCATTCCCATTTTTCTGTTTTTGAAAGTCTCATGAATGTACACAGGGCACTAGCTGAATACCCACGTGTGCAAGACCCAAATCTGTAGGTCCTAATTCTGAGTCTAGTCCTTCCTCAGGCACTGCTGCCTTCTTTGACCACTGGAAACAGTAAAGTGCCAGCAAGCTGTCATTTTTCAAGACTGTGATTGTTGGTCTTCCTTGAACCATATGTATTTGTGTTGAGCAGAGGGGGACTGTGTGCTGTGTGTCCTTCACCTGAGTGCTGCTATCGTCTAGAAGGAGTAACAGTAACAATAGGGGGAATTGTTAAAGAAGCCACTTCCTTGACTCACTCAAAACCTGTAAAATTTTAACCAAACCCAAGATTGACTATTCTCTCCTGAAAAGTCAAAATCACAATAAAGGAGTTGGTGGTGGAAGAAAAAGCAGTTTATTTCAGAGCAACATGAGGAGATGGCTAACTATTGCAAAGAGCACCTGATGTTCCTCAGCTGAACAAAAGGTGGTGAAAGAGGAAAGGAGCTTGGGAAACTATGTGTAGGAGCTTTCTATGTGTAGGTGTAGCTGTCTCATGAAATGGTTTCTTAGTAGTTTGGCAGTCTGACTGCCATGAGGCAGACTGAAACAGAAATGCGGGTTAGCTGCTCACTCTTTTCCTTCATGGGGAGTTCTGCAATCTTGCTTCTACAGTTAATGGCTCAAAACCTTTCCTGAAATTCTTTTTTTTGAGAAAGAGTCTCACTTTGTCATTCTCTGTAGAGTGTGGTGACGTCATAGCTCACAGCAACCTCAAACTCCTGGATTCAAGCCATCCTCTTGCCTCAGCCTGCCCAGTAGCTTGGACTACAGGTGCCCACAACAACAGCACTGAGCTATTTTAAGAGACAGATTCTCACTCTTGCTCAGCCTAGTGAGCTTAGGCAATCCACCCACCTTGGCATCCCAGAGTGCTGGAGGCACAAGCCATTTTGCCAGTCTTCTTCCTGAAATTCATAAGCAAGGACATAAGTGAGTATTGTTTTAAAAAAGTGATTCTTGGCTCTGCGCCTGTAGCTCAGCAGCTAGGGTGCCAGCCACATATATAGGACCTGGCAGGTTCAAACCCAGCCCTGGCCTGCCAAACAACAATGACAGCTATAACCAAAAAATAGCCAGGCATTGTGGCGGGCACCTATAATCCCAGCAACTTGGGAGGCTGAGGCAAGGGAATCACTTAAGCCCAAGAGTTTGAGGTTGTTGTAAGCAGTGATATCACGGCACTCTACTGAGGACAACAAAGTGAGATTCTGTCTCAATTTAAAAAAAAAAAAAAAGATTATTTACTTGAAGATAAACTGCTGCTGTTGTGAATCAGATACATAGAGTAGGCATAATGTGATATAACTTGTATGCTTATTAAAGCCTGAAAGGTGATGATTAGCAAAGTAGTCCTCTGCCCAGGCTTTCAGTTAGGATTCCATGGCCAGTTCGAAGGAGTACCATCATCTGTGATTCTGCCTGCCTACAGATTCTATTAGTCTGGGTTGTGTCATCCATGTGGTTTTAATTAAGTGCCCCCATGTGATGCTAAGGTTAGGCCTGTGCCAAGCATGATGGTTTCCAGGTAAATTTAAGACACTTGAATTTTTTTTTTTTTCCAGAAAGAGGTCACAGTGCCCATATTTCCATTTGCATAGCAGAAATTGCTGGCAGGGGATGGCACTGGAGGCCAAGAAATAAGAAACTTATACTTTGGTCTTTATGTGGAACCTTCTTCTTCCTCACTCTCTCCTGTTATAAACAATCAAAAAGGGTGAGATTTTTTTTGTACTTCAAGGTTCCTCTTCCTGTAGATATAGTGGTAGCTGGTGAAAGGGTAGTACTGATGCCTTTAAAATCATATTATCAAGATGCAGGTGGAATATATACAGGTAATCTCTTCTAAGAAGGAAATCAAGGGAAGGAGGAGAAAGAAATGATTGCTTCTTGGGTAAATGTGTCCGCGGTCCAGGGCTGTGCCCACTTTTTCTCCTGCAATATCATGTTCTTAGAATTTACACACCTTTACATCTACTTATGATGTTCCTGCCTAATGAGTTTGATTCACATACTTTTTTGCCCTTTTCTTACAATAGTCAAGAGGCTCTGAAAAATCATACTCCCCTATCTATACAGTAAAGTCTTCTTTTCATTCTCTCTATCCAGGGTTCACATGTGACTTGCAGAATTTCCACTGTAAATTCATGTTCTACAATTAAAAAAAAAATGTTTTGTAATACTGAAAATGTTCCTTTTCTGCCTTTTGAAAATTGGAAAATGTGAATACCCAAGAATCCCACTGTGGTTGAGTCTCTGGAAATGTTGCATAAGGGTTCCTCACTGGTGGTCAGTGATGCAGAGCATAGACCTACTAAATTGAAATATTATAGAATAAGGAGTGCCTACCAGCTTTCTTTGTGGCAAGTAGCAAAGAAACTGTATTTCTTCTCAGCTTTATAGCCAGGTCTGCACATACACACCATTAATCAATAATCTTTCTAGCATCTGTAAGTCTACTAATTAACTGATTTACATTCCTTCTTGTTTTCTACTTTACTCAAAATAGCTATCATGGAACAACATACTTTGGCTGTTTACACACACCCTAATATGGTTACAAGCCACAGCGGGAGAGGAGAGCTGCTTGAATGACCATTCCTGGAATTCTCTTTCCACCTGGTGGCAGCTATTTATTTAATCTTAAAAAACAGGGCGGTGCCTGTGGCTCAATGGGTAGGGCGCCTGCACCATGTACTGAGGGTGGCAGGTTCAAACCCAGCTCTGACCAAACTGCAAAAAAAAAAATAGCTGGGAGTTGTGACGGGCACCTGTAGTCCTAGCTACTCGGGAGGCTGAGGCAAGAGAATTGCTTAAGCACAAGAGTTTGAGGTTGCTGTGAGCTGTGACAGTATAGCACTCTACTGAGGGCAACAAAGTGAGACTCTGTCTAAAAAAAAAAAAAAAAAAAAACACAGCCAGGAGATTTCTGACACATACCATGTGACTTGCCTGCAAACCCCAGCCTCCTAGCCAGTCTCTAGTCACGGGACTTTTACCTCCTGCGTGCCAAGACTCGTAGGCCTTATGGTCTCTCTAGGCAATGTAAGATAAGATATTTTAACTGCTCACTCTCAGATTGGCAAAAGACATATAGAATTTTTGCCTATAGGATATTGGCAAATAGGGGAATATGTACTGTTTTGGTTCCATCTGGAAGTTTCATCAACTCTGTGTAAGATAAGATGAAGTACATGCACTTTGAAAAAAGATGGCATTAACTTCATAAAGAAACTTGAAGTTCTGAAAACCAGAATAATTAGAAAACACTTGTTTTCTAGGATGCTAAAAAGGACTATTTAGAGACATGATTAGAGATTAGAAAACATGACAGATGTTTGTATCTTGAACTTCGCAAAAATCTGTTTGTTTGTTTTTTTAACTTGTTTTTATCAAATTATGATTTACTCTTTCTGGCCACTACTATCACAGCAGTGATGTTGTGTCTGCATTTGTGAGTCAGCAGCTGACACTAATTTGTCCTGTTACAGTTGATGTTAAATTTATTCACTCAGTTACAGTGTTCTTTGACACATATTCCATTGTAGGGTTGAGTAGATCTTCTGTATTATTAATAAGAACTTTGGGGATATTATCAACTAATGTGTACAAACAAAACATTTATTGAGGAAGCACCCCTTTCTTCTTAGATTCTCTTTCTTATACCTTGCTTTGGAAAGTAAAGGTTGTCATCTTTGTTTACTGGTTCAGAAATCAGCTGGGATAAATCCAGGGTCGACAGTTCGCCTCATATTAGACAAAATATTAACATCGGACAAAAGCATTGGCATTCCTGTCAAGTTTGTTGGAACTTTAGAAATTGAATCTTCACCCCATATCTTCTGATTAAAAATCTACATTTTCTCAAGATCAGATCCACATTCTTGTACACATTAAAATTTTAGGGTATCAGGACACCTGTGCTCAATGGTTAGTGTGTTGGCCACATGCACTGGGGTTGGGTGGGTTCGAACCTGGCCTGGGCCTGATAAAACAAACAAAAAAAATATATAGCCAGGCATTGTGGTGGATGCCTATAGTCCCAACTACTGGGGAGGCTGAGGCAAGAGAATTGCTTAAGCCGAAGAGTTGGAGGTTGCTGTGAGCTATGATGTCACAGTACTCTACTGAGGGCGGCAAATTGAGACTCTGTCTCAATAAAAAGAAAAAAAAATGTAAGGTACCTTTTAACTCATCATGACATTTTCATATAAAAATATATTCAACTTATACTGTATCCTGTAAATAAGGCACAAAAATATACATGCCTGTATTATTGGCCTTTTATTTCTAGTGTCAGCCAGAAAAGTATAGTGTCTACACAATAGTGTTTTGTGGATGTTATGCCATCCCCGTTCTTCAGTTAGATAACACATGAGGGAATATCTCTTCTATACTTATTATCTTATTTGGTAATTCTAGTCACTCAAATAAGTGAGCAACAGTTCTTTTCACTCATTTAACTAAACATGAAATTCAGTCTCCCTCTGGCTTCTTGGTAAATATGTTTGTTTTTCAGGGAGTGTTGACATTCAATGACGTGTCTATAGAATTCTCTATGGATGAGTGGGCCTGCCTGGACCCTGCTCAGCAGACTTTGTATCAGGATATCATGCTAGAGAACTACAGAAACCTGGTCTTCCTTGGTGAGGATAACTAATACTCAGTTCCTGGTCTACACTAAGCATTTCATATTCTCTATTTGCAGAATGTTTATATAGAGTTTCTTCTTCTTCTTCTTCTTTTTTTTTTTGGCAGAGCCTCAAGCTGTTGTCCTGGGTAGAGTGCTCACAATAATCTCCAAGTCCTGGGTTTAAGCGATTCTCATTCTCTTTCTCTCTCTCTCGCTCCTTTTTTTTTTTTTTTTTTTTTTTTTTTAATTAAATCATAGCTGTGTACATTAATGCAATCATGAGGTGCCATGCACTGGTTTTATATACAATTCGAAATATTTTCATCAAACTGATTAACATAGCCTTCCTGGCATTTTCTTAGTTATTGTGTTAAGACTAAGCGAATCTCTTGCCTCAGCCTCCCAAGTAGCTGGGACTACAGGTGCCCACCGCAACACCTGGCTATTTTTTGGTTATAGTCATTATTGTTTGGCAGTCCCAGGCTGGATTTGAACCTGTCAGCTCTGGTGTATGTGCCTGGTGCTTTAGGCGCTTGAGCTACAGGCGCTGAGCTGAGTTTCTTTGATTGCATTAGCTTCAGATTCTTGCTTCTGAGGAAAACTTAAAATTTTCTTGATACAGAAAAGAAAGTATTGGCTACATTTTGTTTTGGCATTAATCTTACTCGTTTTTGAGCTTATTTATATCCTTCACTAGATTAATGGTAATTTCAGAAATTTTGTGGCATAGATTGTTACCTATACCTGTAAGTCTGATTTCTAGCACCAAATTTTCTTTCAGTAGTACTGTGTAGGGGAGTTAAGAATTCTCCATCTTTAAATGTTTTTTATATATTCCAAATTTTCTGTTAGGAAGCTGTATTTGGGGATTAGTATTTCAGGATCTTCTAAAATGTTCCTTTCTCTACTTTAATAAGGTACTACTAGATGGTCAATGAGAGAATCTAACAAGAATCATGTTCTTTTTTCTAATAAAACAGGCCTAGCTGTCTCTAAACCAGACCTCATTACCTGTTTGGAACAAAGCAAAGAACCCTGGACGGTGAAGACACACCAAACAGTAGTCAAGCCCACAGGTAGGTTGGAGGGAATGGAGCAGAAAACACTGATAAGAGGTCCAAAATTCAAGGAGAAAACCAAATAATAAAGTGTGATAAGGGAAGTTCAGCCCCAGTGGAAATGATTTTTTAAAGCTTAGGTTTCTTTCTATTATTATTATTATTTTATTTATTTATTTTTTAAGAGACAGAGTCTCATTTTTTCACTGTCAGTAGAGTACTGCGGTGTTACAGCTCACAACAAACTCCTGGGCTTAGGTGATTCCCTTGCCTCAGCCTTCCAAGTAGCTAGGACTACAGGCACCTGCCACAATGCCCAGCTGTTTTTTGTTGCAGTTTGGCGGGGGCTGCATTTGAACCGCCAGCCTCAGTATATGGGGCCAGTGCCTCTTTCTATTATTTTTACATAAGGGCACCTCTGTTCTTGTTTTTATTATTTTTTATTTTTATTTATTTATTTATTTTTGAGACAGAGTCTCACTATGTCGCCTTTGGTAGAGTGCCTTGGTGTTACAGCTCACAGCAACCTCAAACTCTTGGGCTCATGCAATTCTCTTGCCTCAGCCACCCAAGTAGCTGGAACTACAGGTGGCCACCACAACTCCTAGCTATATTTTTCTTACAGTTGTCATTGTTGTTTAGCTGCCCCAGGCTGGGTTAAATCCGCCAGCCTGGGTGTATATGGCTGGCACCATAACCACTGATGTATAGCTCCTGAGCCTATTTTTTAATTTTTATTTTTTTATTCACACAGAGTCTTCTCTCTTGCCTCATACTAGACTACCACGGCATAAGCCTACCACAGAGCAACCTCAAGGTACTGGCTTTAAGTGATTTTTCCACCTAAGCTTCCCAATTGCCAGGACTATAGATTTCTCCATAATGCCTGGCTAATGATTTTTTTTTTTTTTTTTTTTTTTTTTTTTTTTAGTAGAGAGGGGGTCTCTCACTTACTGAGGCTGATCTCAAACTTCTCAGGTGAAGCGGTTCTCCCACCTTGGCTTCCCAGAGTGCTAGGTTTACAGTTGTGAGCCACTATGCCTGTTCTTAGTTTTAATTTCCAAAAGGACTTTTCATTGATAGCTTTTCTTGGTTACAGTGATAATAAAAGAACTTTCCATGCTTATGTGATCTGCCTTCTATAAATGACCTCCTTAAGGGCATAGAAGAATTTCACAACCTCCTCCCTGGATACTAAAGCTCTCATAAAATCACTTTTTGTGAGTTGACATCTCACTGTATAGCAATAGGTTTGTGTCAAACTGCTGGACTGAAGTGATCCTCTCACCTCAGCCTCTAAGTTGAGATGACAGGTGTGAGTCACTTTGCTGGGGTGTCATTAAAGCATTTCCCCCCATAGATGGCTTCCAAATTTTTGTTACCATGAGGGGAATAGGTGAACATGAGACTTCTATGCTACCGAATTGCTGCTTTTCTGTATATGTGTTTTCATATTCCATTTTATTCTGTATTAAATTTGCTGTAGCTTTAGATTTAAATATTTAGAACTATGTGTTAGAATATCACCTTATGTAACAAGTAATTTAGATAATTATTAGGCATTCCATATTTATCAAAAGGCTCACTTGAAAGTTCTAGTTTACTGTGGGCAAAAAGAAATCAGCAGAATTGTCATTACTTTCCTCAACCTGTATCTAAATATATTTTAATTTTTCCCAAATGCTTATTTTACATACTATGACTTACTATATTTTACAAAGTTTATATTTTTATTTTATTTATAAATGTAAAGCTTTTGATTTCTTCTAAAGGGTAAAATAAACCTTTTCACTTTTTGTAAGAATAGCAATATGTTAATAACATAATAAAAAATGAACTTAGCTGTTTTTAAATGTTGATTTATTAACTTTCTGTTAAGTACCTCATTTTAATAAATTGGACATTTTCCATGAAATTTAACTGCCACATGATGAATAAAAATCCAGTATACCTGCTCTCATTCAATAAAATATTAACTAATATTAAGAAAAATACCTGCTTTGGATCAGTCAGTCCACAGTCACAGTGGAACATTGTTATTATCTAGAAAAGAGAATTTTTGATTGAGATGAAGCCTCACTCTGTTGCCTGGACTAGAATGCTGTGGCATCATCACATTTTAAAACAACTTCCCATGCCTGGGTTCAAGTGATCCTCCTGCCTTAATCTCCCAAATAGCTGGGACTACAGGTGACCACCACAACTCCTATACTTTCCTTCTTTTAGTAGAGACTATGTCTCACTGTTGCTTAGGCTGGTGTCAAACTTCTGATTTCAAGAAGTTCTCCCACCTTGGCCTCCAAAAATGGTAGCATCACAGGTGTGACCCACCACAAGTGACCTTGAAATTTTTAAAAATGGTATAGCAATGTATGCAGAATTTAATGTCTGCTATTTTTGTTTTTGTTTTGCAATTCCACATTAGTGTGTATGTTATTAGGGTAGGTTTTTGTTTTGTTTTATGTGTGTATTACAATTTGAGATGAAACCTCAACTCTTATATATACTTTAATATGCAGTTCAATTAAAAAATGAATTAATTGTATGTATACTACTACTGATAGCTATATATTTTTCTATAAATATTACCCCAAATTTGTTTATGTCTTGTCTTGAATATTTCTTTTCCTGAGTGATGTTCAGTAGTTGTTTTGTCCCATGTAGGCTAATAGTCATGAAAATAGTCTTAATCTTTTTCTTTTTTTTTTGGTAGAGACAGAGTCTCACTTTATCACCCTCATTAGCGTGCTAAGGCGTCCCATAGCTCACAACAACCCAATTCCTTACATGATTCTCTTGCCTCAGCTGCCTGAGGAGCTGGGACTACAGGAGCCCACCACAATGCTCAGCTATTTTTTTTGTTGCAGTTTGGCCGGGGCCGGGCTCGAACCTGCCACCCTTGGTATATGGGGCCGGCTCCCTACCCACTGAGCCACAGGCACTGCCCAATAGTCTTTTTTTTTTTTTTTTTTTTTTTTTTTTTTTGACAGAGCCTCATGCTGTCACCCTGGGTAGAGTGCCGTGGCATCACAGCTCACAATAACCTCCAACTCCTGGGCTCAAGGGAGTCTCCCGCCTCCGCCTCCCAAGTAGCTGGGACTACAGGCATCCGCCACAACGCCTGGCCATTTTTTGGTTGCAGCCATCATTGTTGTTTGGCGGGCCCAGGCTGGATTCGAACCTGCCAGCTCAGGTGTATGTGGCTGGCACCTTAGCCACTTGAGCCACAGGTGCCAAGCCATGCCCAATAGTCTTAATCTTGATATGTGTTTATTGATGAATCTATATTCTCTTTTTAAGAGGAAAAAACTTTTGTAATTTTCAGGTAATATTTGAGAACCTTTGTAACTATTTTAGTTATCCCATTACAATTTTAATTTTGTCAAAAACAAAATTTACCAACATCAATCTAAGTGCATTTCTGTAGTATTCAGTGTATTTACATTGTTATGTACAAGAACTCCTTAATATTTATATCTTGGAAACATAAAACTCAGTACCTTTTCCATAACCTCTGCTCATTTTACCCTCTCTTCAGTTCTTGACATGCTTTGTTCTGCTTTCTGTTTCTGTGAATTTCACTACTTCAGATACACTTCAGATGAAGTGTGACTGTGTGCTGTCACATTGTTCTGGCTTATTTTAGTTAACACCATAGTCTTAAGGTTTGTCCTTATGCTTGGACGAGGCAAGATGTTCTCTTTTAATCTGGATAATACTCCATTGTCTGTACATGCCACATATTTTGACATCTGTGTTTCTTCCACCTGTTGACTTTTTTTTTTTTTTTTTTTTTGAAAGAACGTCACCGTGTTGTCCTAGGTAGAGTACCCTGGAAAGACTGTGGGGGCGGTGGCTCCCAGAAAACTCAAACTCCTTGGCTCAAGTGATCCTCAGTATCCTCAGGAGTTTGAGTTTCCTGGGAGTTTACTTTTTCAACTTTTGTTGGACATGAGATCTTAGTCTTGCTCAGGGTAGGCTTGAACTCCTGTGGTCCAGCTATCTTCCCACCTCAGCCTCTGAAAGTACTAAGATTACAGACTGAGCCACTGCACCCAACCACATCTTGACTTTTATGACGATGCTGCAATGAATGTAAAAATGTATATCTTCCCTGTTCTGCAGCACGTAGTTTGGATATATACCCAGATGTGAGACTGGTGGATGAAATAACAACTTTTGATTTTACTCTTCTGAGAAACTTTCATACATTTTAATGCTGTCTAAAACATTTTTCCTCACCAACATTTCAAAAAGTTTCCAATTTCTCTATATCCTTGACAAACTGTTTTAGTGTTCATTATGAGTATGATGTAACACTATATTGTCATTTTGCTTTGCATTTCTCCAATAATTAGTACTTTGAGCATCTTTCCAACTACTTGATGGCCATTTATATTTCTTTGAAAACTGTTAATGAGCTCCTGCCACCCACCTGGTTCTTCCCCCAGAGAGTTAGGATTATAGATGTGAGCTACTGTTCCCTGCCTCTTTTTTATTTTTTAAAGTAGATCACCTCACCTCAGTCAATTTTGTTTATAGCTTTTACCTCTTCAGGGTATCCCAAAATTTGCAGACAAACATGCATAGGGAAAATGAGAAATTAAAGTTAAATGAACTATTATTTATAAAACATTCATTATATAATTTTCCATCATATTTTTCTAGTGTTAAAATTAAATATTAAAAATGTAAAATATAATATCATTTTCCTATCCATGAGTAACTTTGGGACACTTTGTATATTATAATTTTGTATGACAATATTCAACTCTGTACACTTTAAGACATTGAGAACAAAAGTTAAATATAAATCAACCATGTGTCTACTGGCAATTTTATTTCCTTTCTGTTCATTTGCCTATTTGTTACTTATATTTGGTTTATGAATAATACATTTTCTTTTGGTTGCTGGCCAATGGTTATTTTATCCTGTAGGTGACTATGAAAACTCTCTTAATTTTAACGCATATTTAATACACATATTATGTTTGTGCAAAACATTTGTGTAACTTGAAGATAATTTTTGAAAGGCCATGTAACTCTATGTAACTCTCTTTTTGGTATTGTTTTTCTTTTTTTTCTTGTAAAAACCACATAGTACTCTGTAAGTCCAAGGCAGGTGTATTGCATAACTTCAGGAGTTCAAGCCAGCCTGTGCACGTGACCATGTCTCTAAAAATAGCCAAGTGTTGTGGTGAGTGCCTATAGTCCCAGCTACTCGGGAGGCTGAGGCAGGAAGATTGAGCCCGAGAGTTTTGGGTTGCTATGAGCTATGATGCCATGGCACTCTACTGAAGGTGACAAAGTGACACTCTGTCTCAAAAAAAAAAAAAAAAAACATAAATTTGACAATTTTTAATATTTTAATTACATAGTTGAGTTGTGTTAAGTATATTGACATTGTTATGCAAAATACACCTCTAGAACATTTTCCCATTCTCTGGTCCTTTACTCTATTTTTCTTTTATTTCTACAATTTAATTGCTTTTCTTTTCTTTTTTTTTTTTTTTTTTTGAGACAGAGTCTCCGTCATCCTTGATAGAGTGTCACGAAGTCATAGCTCACAGCAACCTCAGTTTCTTGGACTCAAAGAATCCTTTTCCTCAGCCTCCTGTGTAGCTGGAACTATAGGCACCCACCACTAAAAATGCCTGAGTATTTTTAGAGACAGGGTCTTGAACTCCTGAGCTAATGCAGTCCACCCGACTCAGACTCCTAGAGTGCGAGGATTATAGGCAAGAGCCATCCCAAGCATTACTTTCATTATTTTATATAATTGGACTCACATGTATCTAGTTTGGGAGAGGACCTGAATATTTCATCTACCATAATGTTAAGATTTAACTTTATTAGAGATGTTGGAAGATTTCCTGATTTGTAGGAGCTGATTAATTAATATGTTATCATTTTCATATCCTAAATCATATTTCTCCATTTATTCTTTGAGGCACATGTGGATTTCTTTCACATAATGAATTAAGTGAGTAATGCTGCAATAAATATGTGTGCAAATAGCTCTTTATTTGACCATGTAGGTGAGCGTTGTATATCTGTCCTACATTTTGTTTCATTATATATTTTATATATATGGAAAATAATAAAAATGAATTATAGATTTTTAATAAGCCAATTATATTGTTATTTTGTATTCTTTACCTTTTGTGGCAATTTTGACTTAAAATATATTTTATGAAATAAGACCAGTTTTGCCTCAAAATATATTTAGAAGATAAAATTACCTGAACATTATTATAAGCACTCGTAGTTCCAGCTACTCAGAAGGCTGATTTAAGAGGATTGCTTGAACCCAGGAGTTTTAGGTTGCTACAATCTAGGCTGATGCTATGATACTCTAGCCTGGGTAATATTGTGATACTTTGTTTCTACATATGTGTTTGTATATAACACTTACAAACACACATATACACATATATACATATCTCCTTATTATAATTTCTTTTCATCTCATTTGATTAATATTAGAATTAATTTTTTTTTTGAGACAGAATCTCTGTTTGTCACCCTTGATAGAGTGTCATGACATCCCCTTAACTCATAGCAACCTCAAACTCATGGGTTCAAGTGATCCTCTTGCCTCAACCTACCAAGTAACTGGGATTACAGGTGCCTGCCACAACGCCCAGCTATTTTATAGAGACACAGTCTCACTCTGGCTCAGGCTGGTCTTGAACTTGGGAGCTCAGGCAATCCACCTACCTTGGCCTCCCAAGTGCTAGGTTTACAGGAGTGAGCCAATGCACCTGGCCCAAATATTTTTCTGTCCTACAATTTTTTTTTTTTTTTTTTTTTTGAGACAGAGTCTCAAGCTGTTGCCCTGGGTAGAATGCCGTGGTGTCATAGCTTACAGCAACCTTCAACTTGAGCTCAAGTGATTCTGTTGCCTCAGTTTTTCTATTTTTAGTAGAGATGAGGGGTTTCACTCTTGCTCAGGCTGGTCTCAAACTCATGAGCTCCAACTATCTGTCTCAGCCTCCTGGAGTACTAGAATTATAGGTGGGAACCACAGCGCCTGGCCTTGTCCTGCAAATTTTTTTTTTTTTATCATTATATGTAAGGTGAGTATCATTTTGGTAGTATATAGTTGGGTGTTTATTTTTTATTTTTTAAAACCCTGTCTTTTTTAATGTCTGTCATTTGAATGTGGTTTAGTTCATGAATATTTACATAATTTTTGAAAGAGGACTTATTGTTGACAATTTATTGCCTGTTTTCTATGATTCTTGAATCTATTCCCCCCATCTTCCTTTGTGTCTCACTGATTTTTGTAGTAACAAGCTTTGATTCTTTTTTATTTCAGTGTGTATTTGTAATTATTTTTATTGTCATTACCATGGCAATTACACATTTTTAAAATATATTTTAAACTGGCAACCACAGTAATTATTATTTTTTATTTTTAAAAGTTTTTCTTTTTACCTCTGTGGTCAGTTTTGTTATTGACATCAGCAATTACATCTTGTTATATTGTACATGTAGACCCATTACCAGAGGTTTAGTGCTAACTTCTCTCTTTTTGTCTTTGAACTCTCAAGCATGATTCAAAGTCTTCTGTGCACCATCATTATAACAAAACAATTTTGTGTGGGTGTACATGATTTTCCCAGAGTTATTTATTGTTACATAATTTAGTATTGTTGTCTAACATAATTTCATTGTCAGTGAAAGGAAGCTCCTTTCATATCTTGTGTGGCAGCTTTCAGCATCTATTTCTCTTGATAAACATTTTTTTTAATTCGTTTAGAAGGGCACTTTTGCTGGATATCATGTATGTTTTTTGATGTTTTTCTTCTTTCGGTAGACTGTATCACCAAACTCTTTTTTGACATGGAAGGTTTGTGTTGATTAATCTAATAATAATCTCACAGGAGCCTGCTTAGAGATGACACATCTATTTTCACTTGCTGCTTTCAAGATTCTCTTCTTGTATGTAACTTTCAAGTCCTGATCTTCATGTGACTTGTGGGTCTCTGTGCTTCTCCTAGCTGAACTATGATGATATTTTATATCTTCTTTCTTACATTTGATACTTCTCAGTCATTTTCATTGTGTTTTTTTTTTCTTTTGAACTAAAAAAAGGATTATGTTTATTGAGGGCAAGGAGAGGCAAACAATGTAAAAAACAAAAGCTCATCTGACATTTAATTAACTTTCTTCTCTGCTTGACAAATGGGAGTTGAATTTCATTTGTATATATTCTAAGGTTCCTGATCTGCTCACGAAATCCTTATATAGGGAGACACTGTGGGACAGATGTTTGAAGCAATCCTTTGAGAGAACACTTTTCAGGGCAGGGTAATTACTCGGTTCTGCCTACTTCTTTCCCTTCTGCTTCATGTGTACTACAAAATAGTCATTGCATGCAATGGTGAGGCCCGTGATTAGGGAAAAGCAGCTCTGGAAGCCCACTTTGCCATCTCGGCACTGGTGCAGATCCTTCATTATTTTGCCTAAGGCCAGAGGGTCTTTTTGATTTTCCAAAAATCCTGGGGACGCCTTCTCCATGAGCACCCTGAAGTCCTCCTTTGTTAAGTAGCCTTTATCCCAGGCAAATTTATGAAACGTGAACATCATGGTTTCCATGGCATGCTCCATCTGAGATGGCATTTTGGTGAGGTCTCCTGAAGTCTGGGCTGAGAGGTGCGGCGGATGCCAGCTGGCTGGGGCTTCATTGTGTTCTTCAACTTCAGAATTTCTGCTTATCCTTTTTTTTTTTTTTTTTTTTTTTTTTATATATTAATTTTTGAGATTTTAATTTTTTGTGTAAAAAAAACACATTCTATAAATATTGAGAATAGGTGAGGTCCCAGCTTTGTGCTTGGCTAATTGTCAGAGTCACAAACACTCATACTTTGTGTTAGTGTGCTATCACCAGAATCTGGTATGCACGGCTCAGT
>CAUYPK010089358.1:0-76605 GCA_963574355.1 Loris lydekkerianus | reverse complement strand
GGAATTGTTGGGCCCTGCCATGTGCCTGAGGCCTAGTGCAACTTCCTGAGCCTGACTAGAAGTAGATCCATCGAGCTACTTCCGCGTAGCAACGACTCAGCAAGGCCCGGCCTGAAACTGCCTCTACCTAGATACAGCCAACGTGTTACCATGCCACTGGCCTGACCCTGTCACGCACCTCTTCCCCCGCCTTCTTTCCCTACCCCTTCCCCACGCTCTATATAAGTGGCTGCTTGACGCAATAAAGTTGAGTTCCTGCTTAAAAAAAAAAAAGAAAAGAAAAGAAATGAAATCAGAAAGGAAGAGCAAAGAGAGGGAAGAAGGGAGGGGAGTGGGGCTTTGGTGTGTGCCACACCTTTTGGACGCAAGACACGATTGTAAGAGGGACTTTATCTAAAAAATGCAATCAGTGTAACCTGGTTTATTGTACCCCCAATGAATCCCCAACAATAAATAAAGAAATGAAAAAAAAAAAAAAAAGAAAAAGAAAATTAACAACCAACACAGATCACAAGAAGGAAGATGTGGCATAAATAACTTTTATCAGTAATAAAAAATGAGCTAACACTTTATGCCAGGGCAATAAAAGGCATTTAGAGAATATTACAAATATCTTTAAGCCAAGAATTTTTTCAGTGGAGTTGAAGTGGAAAAATTCCTAGGAAAATATAATTTAACAAAACTGATTAAAGAAGAAATAGAAAATCCGAATAGGTCTACAGGCACTGATGCAATTGAATCAATGGTTTAAAATCTTACTACAAAGAAAATGCCAGACCCAAATGGCTTTTCCAGTGATTTCTACCCAAGATTCAAGGAAGAAATAATTCTAATCTTATACTCGCTGGTTCAGAAACTAGAAAAAGAAGGAATACCGTATATACTCGAATATAAGCCGAGTTTTTCGGCACAAAATTCGAGTATATACGGTATCCTTCAATTTACTGTATAAAATTAGGAAAACCTTGATATCAAACCTAAAAAGATAAGGAAAGAAAACTACAAGTTAATTTCACTCATGAACATACATACAAAAAATTCTAAATCAAATATTAACAAATTAAAGCAAACAATATGTAAACAGAAAAACACATCATGACCAGGCTGCATAGATTCAAAGAATTTGAAGTTGATTTAGTATTAGAAAATCACTTTGTGAGAATGGCCCACATCACAAAGCTGCAGGCATGGATTAGAAAGAAGGGAACACTTTTACACTGCTGGTGGGACTGCAAACTAACATAATCTTTTTGGAAGGAAGTAAGGAAAATCCTCAAAGAACTCAAATTAGACCTCCCTTTTGATCCTGCAATCCCATTACTGGGCATCTACTCAGAAGAAAAAAATTCATTTTATCATAAAGACAGTTGCACTAGACTGTTCATCACAGCTCAATTTACAATTGCCAAAATACAGAAATCACCTAAATGCCCACCAACCCAGGAATGGATTAACAAGCTGTGGTATATGTACACCATGAAATACTATTCAGCCATTAAAAGAGATGGAGACGTCACATCTTTTGTATTAACCTGGATGGAGCTGGGACACATTCTTCTTAGTGAAGTATCACAAGAATGGAGGAGCAAGAATCCAATATACTCAATATGAAGCCAGTCGATAAATGAATCCACACCCATATAATAGAAAAACTCAAATCAATGCAAGGTGGGGCTCAGGGAATGAGGCAGAGTGGAGAGGTGAGGAGGGTGGGGGATGGGTGTGCTCCCACTTAATGGGCACAATGTTAGGGTGTATGACACACCTGTTGTGGTGGGTGTTAGGGTATATGGCACATCTCTTGTGGGCGGGACACAGTTATAAGAGGGACTGTACCTAACATATTCAAACACTATAACCTAATTCTTTGTACCCTCAAATTTACCTGAAACAATAAAAAAAAAAAAAATCACTTAATGCCATTCACCACATGGTAGACTTTAAAAGATACAGCTGGATGCGGTGGTTCATACCTGTAATCCTAGCACTTTGGGAGGCTGAGGCAGGTGGATCACCTGAGCTCCGGAGTTTGAGACCAGCCTGAGCCAAGAGTGAGACTCTGTCTGTACTAAAAATAGAAAAATTAGCCTAGGTGGTAGGCGGCTATACTCTCCGCTACTTGTGAGGCTGCAGCAAGAGGATGGCTTGAGCCTAGGAGTTTGAAGTTCGTAAGAGCTATGACACCACAACACTCTAGCCTGGGGCAACAGAGTGAGACTCTGTCTCAATTAACAACCAAACAAAAACTAAAAAATAAAAAGAATATCATCATCTCCACAACTGTAGAAAAGGCATGTAATAAAAATCCGTTATCTGTTCATGATTTTAAAGGAAAACAGCCAATCTAAAAAAGAAAACAAACAAAAAAAAAAATCTTCCTTTATGTAATAAACAATATTTACAAAAAGCCAACAGCAAATATCAAAGATGATGGTAAAATGTTGAACACTTTCCCTCTGGTTTTGGAAGCAAGAACAGGATGTCAGCCTTCACCATGCCTACTCCAAGATGTTACACTGGAGGTCCTAGGCAGTTTGAAAGACAAGGATAACAAATCAAAAAATCAAGGCCACTCACCTGAGTATAGCAGGTCACAGCAAGCACTTCCTGAAGGATGAGTGAGTGGACCAGCGGGATGCTGCCTCCAGGCAGGGCCTTCCCCCACCACACCCATCAGCTGCTTCCCCAAGGACCACTGCCAGCACGATGCTCTGAGCAGCACTGTGTGGCCCTGTGCTGTTGGGCACCCAGTCCCTCCCTGGAGGGAGCAAGCAGGTACCTAACTCAGCCACAAGGTTAAAAAGGGCTCCTGGGGGTGAGGGTGGGGAGAAGGCCTCTAAATGGGCATGACTGAAGGAGGGTGGGGATGGGACGATGTCCCAGGCCGAGTAAGCACAAGCAGGTCCACAAGGAGAAAGGAGACCAGAGAAGTTGCTCTGGGACCTGTGAAAGTTGTACATATACTCCCCAAATGCATGAACACACTGAGAAGACTGCACACATACCTTAAAGCCCACCCTAGCCCACCTAGGGTTAAGAATCTAGAGCAGTGGTTTTTAGCCTTCCTAATACAGTTCCTCATGTTGTGACCCCCAGCCATAAAATTATTTTCATTACTTCATGCTGTAATTTTGCTACTGTTACAAATCGCAATGTAAATATCTGATATGCAGGATGTATTTAGGCGACCCCTGTGAAAGGGTCATTCGACCCCTAAGGGGGTCGCGACCCCCAGGTTGAGAACCGCTGACTACAGAATATCCTGAGGGTAGCGAAATTGAACTCTTACAGTCTTCGGGGAAGAAAAGCACAACTGAGGTTCAGGATCCATAATATCTCCAGGGCTTAGGCTGACCTAGAACAGACAGCACTCTACGTCTAACCTGCAAGAGTCTTGCAGGCCTCGGCTGGTGGCCCTGGGCATAGCCCACCCGTCTGAGGCCTCACAGTGACCCCATCACTGGGGGAAAATGTCACCTCCCCCTTTGGGAGCACCCCCACAACTGCCAATTGCTGAGACTTACTGATCATCAAGCAGTGATGGACAGACATGGCCAAGCATGAAAAGGATATCCCTGAAACAGGACCTGCATGTGCATAGGACAAGGGCATGAAAGAAACCAGCATTTCCAGGGCCCACTGGAGGACTGGACATGCATAAGAGATAATTGGCCCCTGCGGGCCAGATCCTGGAGCCTGGACATTATTCCAAGAAAGGGGGAGTGCCAGGATCCAATCTGAGCACTGCGAGGTCCCTCTGGTGAGGTAAGGAGATGGACGCACATACATCGTGGTGACCACCACAAGGGAGAAGCACAGTGGCCACACCACGTAGGGGCCAGGGGTGGGGGGCCTGACCTGAGAGAGGCAGTATAGGGGGGCAGCAGACGGGGAAGCCATCTCTGGTAAAGGGAGGGCTCTTTGTTTCTTTTCACTGTGACAGATAATAACCACAGGCCTGGGGTACTTGGAGCCTGTCACCATCACAGCAACTCTCACAGGTGTCGGGCGCAGGATGGAAAGGCTGAGCGAAACAGACATGGGCCAAAGGGCCAGCTTCCTCTAGGTCAGCTCAGGCCCCAGCTGGTGAGGAGTCCAGGTCCCTGCTGCAGGTGCAAGATGAGGCTGAGACCCACACAGTGTCACCAGAGGCCACTGTGAAGAGCCATGGAGCTTAGGAGTGACCCAGCCCATCCTGAGCCTGGTCTGTCCCTCCTCCTTCCCCGAGCTTGTGGGTTCCCAGCCCAGCAGGGCCCCAGAGGCACAGCAGAGACCTGGGAGCAGGAGTTCCTGTGTCCATGCTCCAACCATACCAGTGAGGCCCTGGACACCTCCCCTCACTGCCAACATGCCCCTTTCCAACCCTAACACCCACTGCCCAGAGGCTGAAATCAACAGAATGAGCCAGTGGACCTGAGAGGAGTCCTGGCAGGGTAGTCAGGGAGGCCAAGGAATGAGGTGGGAGCTGACCAGGCAGCTAGAAAAGCAGAAGAGGCAAGTCACAGTGGGCACAGCTGGAGTGCAGTTGGCCTTGACTCCCCTGAAAGTCTCAGACAAGTCACAGCCCCTGTCAGAACCTAGACTTTGATCCACAAATCAGGCCAGGGAAGGAAGGGCAGAGGGAGTCCGGTGGCCCCAAAAGCCTTTCACCTTCACACAGATTGTGCTAACAGCACAGGCCTCAGAATCAAAGGTCTGAAACCAGGATCTGCCACTTTGAGCAAGTTCTCATTCTCTCTGAGCCTCAGTTTCATCGTCTATAAAATGGGAATAATAACACCCCACCCCACCCACACACAGAATTGTTCTAGAGATGGAGCCACACCAGATGGCACAGAGTAGCCTTGCAGCCATGACCACCGTCCCTAGCACTCCACGGAGGGAGCCCTGAGACAGCAGGGGTGGGCATGCCCCAGAGGTGCGGGGCGCAGTGGGCTCCCACTCTTGCTCAGAGGCGTTTTCCTCACCCCTCCCTCCCCGCTCCCACTCCCCTTCCCATCTCCCACAGCTGACAGGGTGGCAGCGGCCATCACGCAGACTGGGCTGAGCAACCGCTCTGAGAAGGCCCGTCCATCTCGGGGCTGGCAGGAGGCGCCCTATAAATCAATCAATAAATTCCAAGCAGACGCACACAAGCTGTTTTCCTTGGAACCCAGGACCTCTTCTGTGGCTACAGTGAAACCAGACTCTCAGGTGATTCACAATTTGACGGAGGCCTGGAGCTGGATCCACCAGAGGGTGACGATAATATTTTCTTTCCTGTCTTACCTTGGAGACAGGGTGGGGCTTTTTTTTTCCAGCCCTCAGTCCTGGGCTGACAGCATGCTGGGGTTTACTCAGTGAATATTTATAGACCCCCAGGTTGGGGAAGCCAGCCCAAGGCCCTCGGGCTTCCAAGTGTGTGAGCCCTCTCCCCTTGGGACTCCATCCTCCTTACAACTACCCGGGACTCTGCTCTGCCACTAAGGAAGTTAGGACAACTGGGACATGGTTTAAAAGCTGTGGCTTTACGGCTGATGGTCTTGGGTTCAGATCCCAAGCTTGACAATTTATTGAGCTTCAGTTTATACTTTTACAAATATAGGGACAATACACAAACACTAATGTGGAGAGAGTTTTTTTGTTTTTTGTTTTGTTTTTTGAGACATAGTCTCCCTCTGTCACCCTGGGTAGAGTGCCATGATGTCATAGCTCACAGCAACCCCCAAACTCTTGGGCTCAAGACATCTTCTTGCCTCAGCCTCCTGAGTAGCTGAGACTACAGGCACCTGCCACAAAGCTTGACTATTTTTTTCTATTTTTAGCAGACACAGGGCCTCACTCTTAAGTTGGTCTTGAACCCCTGAAGTCACGCAATCCACCAGCCTCAGCCTCCCAGAGTGCTAGGATTACAGGCATGAGCCACCGTGCCCAGCCAATGTGGTGAGATTTAACTTAATATATAAGAGGTACTTACATAGGGCCTACCAAATTCTATTTGATAAGCTGTCGCTATTAAAACTGTTACAGATTGCTCAAGATCAAGCAGCCCAGCGTCACAGGGCAGGCGGAGGAGTGCAGATGCCCTGTGTAGCAGGATGCGACACCCCAAAGTCAGAGCTGAGGTGCCATGCCCAGCATCACTCAGCGGCTTTCCCAGGCAGCTGGGTTCAGGTGGGGCAGACACCAGCTTGCTTTTCCATGGCTCTGCAAAGCCCCTTTGTGAAGAATGCCCAGTAAGAAGGAAAAATATCTGAGTCTGCGTCCAGAACAAGCCAGTGATTTGACTCCTTTGTTGTAACCACAAAAGAGGAACATAAAAAGGCTGGGCGCCTGGTTTAAAAGCAGGCCAGTACTGCACATCATTTTTGGTTAAAATCCTGGCCTGTCCCTCCCTGGGTCTCGGTTTTTCATCTGACAGCTGGAGGCTGCCTGCCTGGATTTCTGAGGTCCCAGCACCTGCTCTTTCTGGGGCCTGGATCTGAGCCTGCCTGTCAGGTGGGTGTTTGGAATCTAACAGCAGCTCCTTCCCTGTGCTGCCACCGTTTGGAGCACTCCTCCCCACATCCTCTGGGGCAGGGAGCTATCGCTGTGCCCATTACACAGACATACCTAAAGTTGGCAAACAGACAAAGCCAGGATTTGAAACCCAGGCAGTCTGGGCCATGAGCCACTCTGCTGCCTGTACCCTCACCCCCCACACACTCACGCCTATGCTGAGGCAGCTCCTGGGGTCTGGGCTCAGCTGAGATGCACAGCAGAGCCGAGGCACGAAGGAGAAGACCTGGGGGAAGGGAGCACCAAGGACGCATTCTCGGACTCCTGGAAGACACAGATCAGGGACTTTTAAGGCACAAGGAGTGTGACTGGGGTGATGATGGGTGGTTCAAACCTGAGGCCCATGCCACTGACTGGTAGCAATAAACAACTCCTTGGAGAAGGTCCCTTGAATGTCCAGGGAGGGGGCAGCTTTGGACAGGATCTGGGGTGTTGACTCTACTCAGACTGTCGGAGTGTCCAGCCCAAGGTCTGCATACAAAAGGTGCTTGAGCATCTAGGCTAGGCCCTGAGCAAGTCTTTGTTCTCTCTAAGCCTGGTTCCTCAGCTGAGGATGACAGCTGAGGGCAACAGCACCCACCTCACAAGGTTATCCTAGAGCAGTGTTTTCCAACTATTTTTATCTCATGGCACACTTGAACCGATACTTAAACTTCTGTGGTACACTTAACATTGTATTAATAAAAAAGGAATAAAAAGGAGGCCATACTTACTGTACTTTGAACTTCTTTCGAACGTAATTTCATTAATGACCTTTAAAAATTTTCACGGCACACCTAGGATGGTCTCATAGCACACCAATTGAAAACTGCTGTCCTAGAGACGGAACTATACCAGATGGCATAGCTCCCAGCCCTCGGGAGGTACCGGGACAGCCAAGACACAGAGAGATAGCACAGGTCTCCGCCTGGCCCACAAGGCTCTCCAGAGCCTGGCCCCTGCCCACCTCTCACCACGCCTGACCACCAAGAGAACAGCCTGGCTCTCTGCTGTCTCTGCTCTCTGAAACCTCTCTGCCCAGATGCCCTTCCTCACCCCTTTCCTTAGCAAACTCATCCATCAGGACTCAGTTCAACAGCCGTCTCCAGGAAGCCTGCCGAGCCTCCTGCAGGCCAGGATGGTGCCTCTTCTGCTGCTCCGGGCTTCTCCCCATCCCAGCCTTGCTCTCTTTGGATTGCCTCGGCTGTTACGCTCTCTCCCACTCAACTCTGGGCTCCTTCAAGGTCACACTGTCTGTTCATGGTGGGGCCCAGAGCAGATGTTCAGTGGACTTCAATGGTAGGAATGAGTAACTCAACAGACAGATGATGTGGGGATGGGAACCAGACAGCTCAGTGGAGCCCCCCTGCGCCTTGACACCTTCTCTGGAACGGCCTAGGGAACACGAAAATGAACCAGAGGGGCTCAGCGTGCACCATAAATTATAGAGACAAGTGTCCTATTAGGTTCTCCACCGAGAAAAGGGCAGGCTTGGGAATGTGCTGGAAGGGTGGGGCCTGCAACATCCTGACAGCCACCTGCTCAGCCACCTTGGTGAGGTGAGGCCAGGCCAGGCAACCAGAGCTGACTCTGCAAAGACATAAAAGTCCAGGAAACAAGAGCACAAAAGGGAAGAAAAAAGGGGAGAAGGAAAAAAATAGTTTAAAAAGGGTTCTTTTGGTATTTGTTTTCAAAGCCACTGACGAAAACCAGATTTGAAGTTTGGGGGGGAAAAAAGGATTTGGGTCTTTCAAATTCCACTCTCCACTAATTGAGTGCAGTTTCCTTTGAAAGAGTCCCCAGCTCCTCTGAACAATCAGCGGCCCAGCTGTGACTCCACAGCCAGTGGCGTCCAGGCCTCCTGGCTCCAGAGGGTCACCCAGGAAGGACAGGCAGGGGCACTAGGATGCTCAAAATGCACACTCTGAGCCACATCTCGTGGTAAGTACTGTCCGTGACAAGAGGCCAGGTCAGAGTCCAAACCCACGTCTCAGCGTGTCTGTGGCTTGACCAAGGCAGTAGGGAGCCACAGCAGATTCAAGCACAAAATTACCATGAAGATGGTTTTCTGAGAGAAGCAAACTGCCTGATCCAACACCCTTGGGGCTCTAATAGTGAAAATCCTCACAAGCCCAGAAGGCCCCATGGCTGAAGTACCTCCAACTCAAGCCTTGTTAACCCTCTTGCCTCCGCCCTCACCCGGCCTCAGAGTATTTTGTCAGTTGCTTCTCTGGGGAAGCTCAGAAACAAATACCCTGACTCTCACTTTGCACTCGGAGAAACCTAAATCTACAAGTCCAAGAATCCCAGCAACTCAGCCTGGGAAAATCCAGAGGCCTCACCAGCAAGGAAGCCCAGACCTTCAAGTGCCACCTGCACTGAGGCTCTCCTACCGCGTTCCTCACACAGAGGCGCAGAGGGGCAGAAGGACTTGCCGAAAGCTACTCGGCTACAAGGCCACTCTTAAGAGTTAGTGGTTAACCTAGACCAGACTGTGAACCCTGGCCTGGCCCATCCAACTGGAGAAAGAATGCTATTTCCCTCCCAGAGCTGTTACCCGAAAGGGATCTGTGAGTGGCAAAACCAAGATGTCCTGGGAAATTCAATTGTCCAACAACAGCTAGCCTCCCAGCTTCACACTTGCTGGTTGCTCTGCCTGGAAGGTTGCTGACCATGGAAAACTCATTCTAGGGGGCTCACTCCAGCGCTCACTTCCTCCCGGACATCTACCCTGACCTGTCCTCTCTCACTCTCCTTAGCAAGTGTGGAACAATTCTGTCCTCCCACTAACTCTGGTCCCTGGGCGTCACATGAAAAAACGTGGGTGGAAAACTCTGCCCTGTGAGTGTGGGATTGTCACACAGACGGAGGGTGTGAAAGGTGCTTTATAACTAAGAAGCTGTTAGTAAAGGGAACAACAGGTGGGGGCAGTTAATGGACCACTGGACAGGCAACCTCACGGAGAGTGAGAGTGATGTTTCTGACACGTCTCCACCTCTCCTCCAGGGGAAGGAATAGTCAAACTGTCCATCCATACTGGAAAAGGTGAGGGCGCTCACAGTCACCAACCAAGTGCTCTGCACTGGGAGCTGATGTACCAGCAGCTTTTTAATCCCCAAGTCCTGAGGAGGGGTGGGTATTTCATTCATTTCAGGAGGAAACCGCGGACGCCCAAGGGGTGAGGTGCTTGGCCCAAGGTCTGTGCTATTTTTTTTTTTCCTGAGTCTTCTTTGTCGCCCTGGGCTAGAGTCCTGTGGCATCAGCCTAGCTCACAGCAACCCCAAACTACTCCTGGGCTCAAGCGATCCTCCTGCTTTAGCCTCCTGAGTAGCTGGGACTACAAATGGCCACAACAGCCAGCTCAATTTTTCTATTTTTGCAGAGACAGGGTTTCACTTTTGCTCAGGTTGATCTCAAGCTCCTGAGCTCAAGCAATCTTCCCACCTCAGCTCCCAGAGTGCTAAGAGTATAGGGCTGAGCCACCAGGTCCAGATGGGCCTGTGCTCTTCTGTGCCTCTCAGCCTGGGCTGACCCCAAAGTTCTCCAGCCCTCCTCCTAGATGTTCCGAGAGCCAGCTGGCCAGGACCAGGACACCTCAGTGGCCCAGGAGGCCCACAGTCCCTTGAGCCAGGCCAAATGTGCCCCGATGAAGCTGCAGTCAACATACTCCCCTGCTTCTGTTCCCCATTACGAGGCCCGGTGCCTATCCAATAAATCAAGTTAACGAAGTCTGATGAACAAAGATTCAGATGGTGGGATGCTATAATTATAAACATCAGCAGCTTGGCAATCTGGGACTGGGGAGCTGCCTTGCTTTGATGGAAGGCGAGTGGCAGAGATTGTTCTGGACATCACAGATAGGAAGAACTGGGTTTCCAGCACCGACGTCACCAACACTGTTGTTAAGGAGTTTCGGGTCACTGCACAAGCACACGAGACCTTCCACCTTGGGGCCATGCCAATCTCTCAGCCCCCCTACCTTATAGCACCCTGCTGGAACTGCTCACCCACATCTACCAGTCCAGCCCATCATTTCCAGGCCTTTCTAAAGGTTGTTCTTCTATTGGTGCTGATGAACTATGTATCCCGTAACACCAGGCCACCCAACTCAAACGCGACCTCCTCCAGGAAGCCTTCTAAGTATCCCTGCAGTGAAGCACTCCTTCCTCTGTGCTCCAGGACTTGTCTCTCCAGCCTCACAGGAGTGAAGCTCCATCCTTTGTTGAGTCTTTGCATGTGCCAGTCCCTCTGCCTGAACACTCTTCCCCTTACGGCTTTAACTGTACTCACCTTCTTGTCTCAGATTATCACCTTCTCTGGGAAGCCCTCCTGGACCTCCCACCAGCAGCCACAGCCCCCTACCCCAGCTCCCTGCACTATAACTGAGTTTGCCCGTCTGTGTCCCATCCTAACCTGGAAGCTCTGTACCCCTGATGCTCAGCACAGACCTGGCAGCCAAAAGGTCTGTGCTGAAGAAAGGCATCAATCACTACCCAACGGCTGGGAGCTGGGACAATCCGAGGCTAGCGACCATGGTCTGAGTCCCCTGAATCCTGTCCTCCCAGACAGACAAGATGACCTGGCTCCTAGAACCTGAACAAACAAAACTACCAAGATCTGCCATGACCCAAATGCGGGGGCTTCATGTAAAAAGATCTGAGCAGAATGAGGAATCAAGTATCCGCTGGAGTAGATGCTGTATTAACCAGGCTATAAACCTGATTTACACTTGGGTTTCTTCTTTCCAAAAGCTCTGTAAGGTTTTAACTTTGCCCCAGCAAGCCTCAGGAGTAAACCTTCCCAGCAACAGAAAATCGCCCATTATGACAGGGGTGGGGGTGAGGTCCCAGATGCTCTTGTCCTCTGGGTAACCCCATGGGTCGAGTCACCTGAACTCTACCTGGAGCACATGAGGCCTGGAGAGCGCCATGGGCTGGAACCCTAGAACCTGGGGGCTAGCACAGGAGGTGTATCCCTGTCTGTGCCTCAGTCTACCCATCTGTGCAATGACCATGGGGAAGGAGGGGGCAAGGCAGATCCAGTGTGAATGTTCAAGGACAGAGAATGTAACACAGTAACTGTGGGTTCCCATATAGCCGGCGGTGTGACCTGGCAAGTTACAGAAGCTCTCTCTGCCTCACTTTCCACATCGCCAGCACAGGAGCAGCACAAGGCTGGGGCCTCCCCTGCAGACCACAGTGAGCACCAAAGGGTGAAGTGAGAAGGGTGCAGGGGGCCCCTCTACTCTGCTCCTGGGCTCTCCTAGCAGCCTTAGCAGTCACAGGCTGACAACAGACCCAAGGCCCTTCCTGATCCATTGTCTAAATTCACCCTCAGACAGGCGAGGGGGAAGATGAGGCTTGGAGCGGGGCTCATCTTGCCTGTAACCCAGTGAGCTGGGAGCTGGCCCTGGACTCCCAATGCCAAGCCCAGGGTTCTTTCCCTGCCAGAGAATGTTCCAGACCAACTTGCTTTGAAAACAAGGGATAAGCTGGGTGCCCATAGCTCAGTGGTTAGAGCACTGGCCCCGTGCACTGGGATTGGTGGGTTCAAACCCAGCCTGGGTCTGCTAAACAAAAAAAAAGAAAGAAAAGAAGAGAAGGGGTAAAGGGGGGAGGGAGGGAGGCTTCATCTATCACATCCAGCCACACATCATATTACAACCAGTTGGGGTAAGGTCACGTTCTAGAACAAGTGGTTCTCAACCTTCCTAATGCTACGACCCTTTCATACAGTTCCTCATGTTGTGGTGACCCCCAACCATAAAATTATTTTCATTGCTACTTCATAACTGCAATTATAACTGCTGTTATGAATCATAACGTAAATATCTGATATGCAGGATGTATTTAGGCGACCCCTATGAAAGGGTCATTTGACCCCCAGGTTGAGAACCGCTGTTCTAGAAGATGTCTCCACAAGGCCCCGTTTAGAGTCAGCTGATTTGCCTATTTCTCTCCATCCCGCTGTCACCTCAATTAGCAGCTCCCACCGTGGTCAGGCTTTCTGGGCACCCTTCTCCACATAGTACCAGGCCCCAGGAGTGGGCTCTGCCCCAGGAGTCCCCAACCACCCAGCACACACCACATCCGTCCTGTCCTCTCCAGCTCTCATGCACCTTTACTTTTTTAAGTCACCATTTATCACACTACCAGATTTGATGCTGATATATTTTTCTTCATTTAACAGGTATTATTCACAAATTCATTAAACCTACTATGTACCACTGTTACAGATATTTGGGAGATGACAGTGAATAAAATATGAAAAAATAAATCCCTGCCCTCCTGGAGCTTATGTACCAGAAGCAGAGATGAAGGATAAATAATAAACACGATCAATAGGTAAAATACTTAGAGCAGTAGAATGTGAAAAGTTCTCTGAAAAAAACTGAGCAGGGCAAGGGAATCCGGTGTGCCAGGGTGAAGTGGGGAGTGCACCCACAGAGAGGGCAGGACTTGGTCCAGCAGATATCTGGGGGAAGGGCATTCCAGGCAGAGGGAACAGACTGTGCAAGGGCCCTGAGGAGGCTGGAGGAGAGGAAATAAGCAACTGATGTGGCCAGAGGGGCCCCAGGGCCTGGGAGCTATAGCAGACCACTGTGAGGACCTAGACGCCCATTCTGAGTGAAATGGGGGTGCATTTCACAACTGTAGGTAGTAATGGCTGAGAAGGGACAGACTCAACTCACAGAATTAAAGGATTCCCTCAGCTGCAGTGTCGAGAGCAGACCATCTCACTTATTTCTTTGTTTATGGTTTGTCTCCTCCACAAAAATATAAGCTCCAGGAGGGCAGCACTTGGCCGGAATGGATCACCATGATCTCCTCAGTGCCTAAGAACACGGCCTGGCACATACAGGTGCTCAGCAAATGTCCGGAGGTAACTAAGCAAACACACACACTCCAGCAGTACTGGTCTTTAGCCTATTTCTCACACAAGCCAAGCACAATCTGGCCTCGGGGCCTTTGCACTTACTGTATGCACTCAGCCTGCAATGCCCCCCAGACATTTTTACTCACATGTTACCTAAGCACTGAGGACTTTCCTGAACTATTTAAAACACCAAACACAGAGTGGTGCCGGTGGCTCAGTGAGTATAGAGCGTCGGCCCCATATTCCGAGGGTGGCGGGTTCAAACCCAGCCCCGGCCAAACTGCAACAAAAAATAGCCAGGCGTTGTGGCAGGTGCCTGTGGTCCCAGCTACTCGGGAGGGGGAGGCAAGAGATTCGCCTAAGCCCAGGAGCTAGAGGTTGCTGTGAGCTGTGACAGCATTGCACTCTACCGAGGGCAATAAAGTAAAACCGTCTCTAAAAAAAAAAAAAAACCCACCAAACACACTTCTCCAGCACTTCCTACCTCCCTCCCCTGCTCAGTTTTTCTGTTTCACTTATTACCAGATGACACATTCTGTATTGCCTGTCTTACTATCTGCCTGCACCCCAGTGATTTTCAACAGGTATGCTGTGGCACCCTGGGGTGCCGTGAGAGGATTTCAGGTATGCCCCAAAAAGTTTTAAAGATCACTAACTAAATTATTTTCAAAAGAAGTTCAAAGCACAGTAAGTATATTCTCTTTTTTTAATGTTTTTTTTTTTTTTTTTTTTGATCAACATAATTTAAGTGTGCCATGAAAGAAGTGTGCCATGAGATAAAAAAGTTGAAAAACACTGCTTCAGCCTCTAGAAAACAGACTTCTGGAAGACAGGGATTTTGATCTGCTATAGTTGCTGATCGTCCCCAGTGTGGGGGACAGTTGCTGACACATATAGCAGGAGCCCCACAAATGTGTGCTGAGTGGGCCAGCGACTCCTCTTGGTTATTCCTTTGTTCAAACTCAGGCCAGGGTGACAGGGGACAGCTGAGGGGACAGCCTACCCAACAGCGGGATCCCCTATAAGGCACAATCCTGGAGGCACAAGCCAGGTGGGAAGAAGGGCTGTGCCATCTCTGGGAGGTTGTTTCACGGTAAGTCATCTCATGCTGATCACAGTTCAATCTCTACTGTGCTCAAGAGGAAAACTGAAGCTGAGAGAAGGTTGGTAACTTTCCTAAGATTACAGAATTCAGGAGGTGGCAGAGCTGGGATTGCAGTTCTTAATCAAAGGTTACTGACCTGCCACGCCCTGCCTGACCCTGTGCCAGGCCTGAGGAATGCAGCAGTGACAAGAAGCTGAGGTGGTGGAGAAGAGTATTTACCAAGGAGACAAGGGCACAAAGGCTGAGGTGAGAGGTTCCATCTGCACAGATACCCGTATGATGAGGCTGAAACGGGGCAGGAGTCCCATCACGCGCCGCCTCCCTCGTGAATCAGCTTAGGAAGCTGGGACCACAGGGAAACCCAGGCCCAGACGAGAGAGGTATCATTTCACACAAATTTGAAAGGCAAAAATCTAACCAATCTGATAGCACCAAGTGAAGGAGAGGCTGTAGGCAATAGAATCTTCCACGCCCTGTGGGGGTGTGCGCTGCCCATCACTCTCCATACCAGCCAGAAAGGTGGACCTACAGGCCCCTCAGACTCAGGGACTCACGCTGAGGACGTGGACCCCCTAAGAGCAGCGGTCATCAAGGAGGGGTTTGAAAACCACAGGAATCAGCACACCCTACAATCCAGGTTGTTCCCCTCTCGGAGCCACAGACGTTAGACGTTTACCAACACACCACTGGATACAACCCTGTGAGCAAAAGGTCTTTGGCAGCCCTCAATTATTTCTGAGCGTGAAGGGGGTCCTCAGACAAAGTTTGAGAACCGCTGTCCTAGGTGAGACCTTGCATGTGAGCAGCAGGAAGTCTGTGAAGAGGACACACCGACTCACCATTGATAACAGCAAGAAGGAAAATACTAGAAAGGACCCACATTCCCGCCAACTGGTGGGGAGAACAAGGGGGCATGTTCACACAAGGAAATGCTGCGCGAAAATGAATGAACTGGAGGCACCTGAAAACGTCCAGTAACATAATGCGGACTTTGCTTGTTTATTGAGACAGTCTTTCTCTGCCACCCAGGGTAGAGTGCCATGGTGTCAGCCTAGCTCACAGCATCCTCAAGCTCTTAGGCTCACGTGATCACCTGCCTCAGCCTTCCGAGTAGCTGGGGCTACAGGTACCTGCTACCACGCCTGGTTAGTTTTTCAATTTTTTTTTTTTATTTTTATTTTTTGCAGTTTTTGGCTGGGGCTAGGTTTGAACCCGCCACCTCCAGCATATGAGGCTGGTACCCTACTCCTTTGAGCCACAGGCACCGCCCAGTTTTTCTATTTTTAGTAGAGATGGGGTCTCTCTCTCTTGCTCAGGCTGGTCTTGAACTCCTGAGCTCAAGCAAATATGCACCTTCCCCCTCTCCCACCTTCAAGCTCTTGGAGTGCCAGGGTTACAGGCATGAGCCATCATGTCCAGCCAATGCTGAGTTTAAAAAGCAAATATCAGGCTCGGCGCCTGTGGCTCAAACGGCTAAGGTGCCAGCCACATACACCAGAGCTGGCAGGTTTGAATACAGCCCGACCCTGCCAAACAACAATGACAACTGCAACCAAAAAATAGCTGGGCATTGTGGTAGGCACCTATGGTCCCAGCTACTTGGGAGGCTGAGGCAAGAAAATCACTTAAGCCCAGGAGTTTGAGATTGCTGTGAGCTGTGATGTCACAGCACTCTACCCAGGGCGACAGCTTGAGGCTCTGTCTCAAAAAAAAAAAAAAAAAAAAAAAGAAAGAAAGAAAAGAAAAAGAAAAGCAAATATCAGTACATTAAATAAAGTTCAAAATCAACTAAAACAATAATATATTGTTTAGGTACAGAGATAGGTAATAAAACTATTTTTACTGTTGTTTATTTGATAAAAACTATTTTAAGGCAAGATAATGACAAACAGAAAATTACCTCTAGTTGGGTAGACAGGGAGGAAAGAAATAAAATATATAAGAATTGAAAAGAAAGCAAACTTATTTCACAGACGATAAAAATCAAAAAGACTCTAAAATGAATGATTAATAAGTGAATTTGACATCAGCAGCAGGTATCATGGGAATACTCAAAATCCAACTGCTCCTCTATCTGCAAAAAAGAGAAAGGACATTCTTTAGATATCCTCTAGGATAGCACAGAGTAACATCAAATACCTAGGGATAAACCCAACCTAAGATTTACATACAATGCATTCACTTTCATAGAAAATTACAAAGTATTATTGAGAGAAATTAAAGAAGACAGAAACGAGTTTGAGGGATAAGCCATATTCATGGGTCAAAAGACCACAAAGGTGAAATTCGAAATTCCAAATTTATCTACAGCAGTGATTTTCAACTGGTGTGCTGTGAAAGGATCTTAGGTGTGCCACAAAAATTTTTAAAGATCATTAACAATGATCTTTTTGTTTTGAAAACTAAATTGTTTTCAAACGATGCTTAAAGCACAGTAAGTATTTTCTTTAATCTCTCTTTTTTTTTTGAGCAACGTAATTTAAGAGTGCCTTGGAAATTTAAGTATAGGTTCAAATGTGCCCTGAGATAAAAAAGATTGAAGAACTCTGATCTAGAGATTCAATGAAATCAAATCAAATTCCAGCAGGTTCTTTTTGTGTGTGTCAATTACCAAGCTGATTCTAAAATGAATATTAAAATTCAAACAGCCAATAACAAGTCAGGATCATCTTGAAGAATGAAGTAGAAGTGTCACTTAGATAGCTGTCCTTTTTATAAAACTGCAGTAATTAAGTAATTAAGATAAATAGAAGGCCAGTGGAACAGAATAGAGAATCCAGAAATAGACCCACTCATTTAACTGAGTAAGGACAAAGGCGGCCGCTCAGAAGAATGAGGCAGGGCGTCGTGTTCAACAGAAGCTGCTGGCTTGATCAGATTTCTATACAGGATCGGGGGAGAAAGAAAGAAAGTTGATCCCTACTGCACACCATATACAAAAATCAAATTCAGATGGATTATAGACCTAAATATCAAATGTAAAACAACCCCTAAAAGAAAAAAAAAGGAGTGGAAACTATTCTCATAATTTGAAATAGGCAAACACTTCGTAAGTAAGACATAAGAAGAACTAACCTTAACAGTAAAGATTATAGAGCATTTTAAAAATCAAGAGCTTCTACTCATCCGAAACTACCACTGAGAATGGGAAAGGAAGGATGTTTGCAGCACACCTAACAGAGGGCTTGGATCTGGAATACATAAAGATCTACACATAAAAAGGCAAAAATCAATTAAAAAAAAAAAAAAGACTTACATAAGCACTTCACAAAAGCCAATCTTCAAATGGTCAAAAAATATACAAAATGGCGCTCAACATCATTGCTCACCAGAAAAATGCAAATTTAAACCACAGTAAGACACCACCATACAACCACCAGAATGGCTAAAATTTAAAAGACAAGCAGTACCCTGTTAGCAAGGACAAGGAAGGATGGGGACTCAGGAACTCTGCCACTCTACCAGTGGGAGGGTTACATGGGTACAACCACTCTGGAAAACCGCTCAGCACTGTATACTAAAAATAAGCATTCCCATACCCTAAAGTCAGCAGTTTCAAGCCTCCATACATGCCTAACAGAAGTACAACCGTGTGCACATCGCAAGACATGGATGTACGCACAACAATGCGAATATGGTCAAAAACTGGAAACAACCCAAATGTTCAGGAGGAGCAGAAAACATAAGTAAATTGTAATACTATTCATCCATGAGAAGGAATAAACCATAGCTACCCAACAACACCAACAGATTTCAGAAACAATGTTGAGTGAAAGACGCCAGACACCAGAGAGCACGCACTGCGCAACCCTGTAGATAAAAGTTCAAACAAAAGCCAAGCAATCTGGGGTGAAAAAACAGGGAGGGAGGGGTGAGTGCAGCTCTGGGGGGTGATGGTCATATTCTATTTCTTGACCTAAGTACTGGGTTCACAATTATATTGGCACTGTGATTATAATATAATTATCAAATCATATGTGTGCGCGTACTTTTCTACATATAGTCGAACCTTGAACAACACAAGTTTGAACTTCATGGGTCCATTTATGTGCAGATTTTTTTCAATAAATATAGTAGAAATTTTTTTGAAGATTTGCAACATGAAAAACCTCACAAATGAACCAAATAGCCTAGAAAAATCAAAAAAATTAAAAGATATGCCATGAATACATAAAATACATGTATATGTAGAACTAGTCTATTTTATCCTTTACCATAAAATATATACAAATTATAAAAAAAATTATTTATCCAAACTTATGCATACAGACTGTACGACTGGGGTAAAAGTAAACAAAGAAGCTGTGCTAAATTGTAACTGCATAAAATTAACTTTGGTACATGCTGTACTACTGTAATGATCTCCCCGCCACCTCTCGTTGCTGTTGTGGTAAGCGCCAGCATTCTGGGTGCTAAGCACCCACTTAAAACACTGCATGATGTTAATCTCCGCGTGAACAGTTCACCAGCCCAGTAATCGCACATCACAGTAAGTGGCCTCTCAAGGGTCTCACCTAGTTCTCATAGTGTTTAGTGCAGTGCCATAAACCTTGAATAACTCCATGAGACCCAGATGCGGCGCCACCTGTGATACAAGAGGGGCTCCCAGGAAGCAAAGTCATGACGATACATGAAAAAGTTGAACTGCTTCACATGTTAAAAGCGTAATCATACGTCAAGGTCTGTATCCATGGTTGGTTACCACTTCAGATGGATGATTCATCTTATAAACACATGAAATAAACATAAGGTATCAAAAAGTACAGGACAGTATTGTAGAAGTATTTGTCTTCCTTATGATTATTTTTTTCTAAGACAGTCTCACTCCCTCACCTTGGGTAGAGTGCCATGGCATCATGACAGCTCGCAGCAGCCTCAAACTCTTGAGCTCAAGCAATCCTCTTGCCTCAGCTTCCCAAGTAACTGGTACTACAGGCACCTGCCACAAGGTCCAGCTAGTTTTCCTACTTTTTCAGTAGAGACAGGGTCTTGCTCTTGCTTAGGCTGGTCTCGAACTCCTGAGCTCAAGCATCCACCTGCCTCAGCCTCCCAGAGTGCTGGGATTACAGACAGGCGTGAGCCATCATGCCTGGCCTCCTTATGATTTTCTTAATAACATTTCCTTTTGTCTAGCTTACTTTATTGCAAGAACACAATATACATATAATACATGTAACATACAAAATATGTGTTGACTTTATGTTATCCATAAGGCTTCTGATCAACGTTAAGCTATTAGTAGTTAAGTTTTGGAAGAGTCAAGTTATATACGATTTTCAACTGTGTGGGGGGCACCCCACTTCCCAAGTTGTTAAAGGGTCAACTGCATAAGATTTCAATAAAAAGTGTAATTGAAATAGAATAGCAGGAACAAAATTCAGCAAAATGATACTGTATCTTGCCATGTACCATGCCCTGCTGTGTACATTGCGCATCTACATTTTGGCACAAACTTTCAGGGGAAAAAAAATCTTTCATTTTAATTTAATTCAAAATTTTGTTTATATTTACTTGCTTTTTTCATTATAAAGGAATTTTAGCGTTTTTAACAGAGTCACACTTTTAACACATAAACATAAAAGAATTAAAAACATTTATATAGATGTGGAATTAGTACTACCCATGTATAATGTGCACCCTTATTTTTCCCTCAAAAATTTGGGCAAACAAGGGCATACTATACATCCTAAAATATGCTACCTCCAAACTGGAGGTGGGGAGACCATGTGCAATAAGGTATTTTATTAATGTTCAAAGCCATGGTTTGGATGGTTCATTACATTTCGATGGGGATCAGGGGGTGAAAGAGCTGGAGGCTGAGACCAGGTGCCGTGGCTCTTGTCTATCATCTCAGCAGTTTGGGAGGCTGAGGTAGGAGGACTGCTTGGGGCTAGGAGTTCAAGACTAGCCAGGGCAACATAGCAAGACCCCGTTGTCTCTCTGTATGTGTGAGAGAGAAAGAAAAAGAGAGAAGGGGGGAGAGGAGAGAGAGAGAGAAGTGAGAGAGGTGGACTCCTTAAGGGATCAAAGAAGACAGTGCCACAAACCAATAAATGTGCATTCAAGATTAAAAACATAAATCCATAAAAAGTATCACACTCCAGGAAGAGTGGACCCCCTGCCTTATGGAGTCATGCACTGTTCCACCAAAGCTAGAATAAAATAAATAATACTTGCTTGACCTTTAACAGCATCTGGACAAGGCAAATCTTCGATTAATCGATTAATTACAGAATGAAGGGGCAGGCGGGTGAATAGGTGAAGCAGACACGCCCCTCAATGACATCTCACTCCAATCATCGACCAGCATTCTCTCCTCAGGCTTGGGCTTAGTCTGGGCTGGCACCGGCCTAATTAGCACAGCCTCTATTAAAACTCCTTTGCCACCCTCTCTCAGGCATCGAACACTGGCCCAGGGAGCCCTAGATGTTGGGCCAAACGAGTTAACAACTTCCTTTCAGCCCTATGGCATTTCTAAAACGTTAGTCCATTTTTTTCACAGCCTGAAAGGGCCAGAGTCTGAGCCATTTAACAGTCCAGTTCTGGGCTGGATCTGTCACCACGACAGTAAAAAATAAAAATTAAAAAAAAAGTTTAAGTGCATCGTATGCTTATAATAAATAGTTTGCACAAAATTATTCATTCCACATATGGGCAGAGCGATGCCTTTAATGTGCACATTGTTTGTGGAGAGCCCATAACCGAGGTTGTTACTGAGCAGAATGTGGAAGTCGTTTTCTACTATTAAATAAGGGAAACAAGGTTCTCATTTTAAAATTAATTCAATGAAAACTATTAAGCAGTTGGCCGTGAATGCCTCAGTATTTTTTTCCAAACTGATACTAATAAAGGCTCCCACTCTCAGCCCTGCCTAAACAAAAACACAAGATTAACCACATAATTCCCAAGAAGATTTTTCCAATGTTGTTGTACTTCTGAAACACATAATCAGGACAAGTCTGCAGATCCAACAAAGCCTGAGACCCAAATGCCCAAGATAGTGTCTTCAGGTGGGTCTGGGAGGGTGGCTGGCTCTTGCGTGCCATGGGGCTGGTACATGGATGGCTGTCGTCCCTTTGCTCAACAACCAGTTGACAAGTGGGGTGCCGCAGGCCTGGGCTCCCCCTGAGTATTGAGGGGTGGGAGGCAGTGGGTGTGACGGAGACAAACACAAGCCCCCAAGGCCTCTCCAGAGATGCGTGCTCGGTAGTAGTCATAGTGCCCCTTCCTGGCACAGCGGGTAGAGGGGGAGACTACAAGACTCAGAGTAAGGAAAACCTTGTTTGAGCTCAGATATGCTACTTCCTAGCTCGATGGTCTCAGGGTCTTCATCTGTAAAATGGGCTGCTCTATGAATCCCGTGTGTCCCTGTACGCAATGAGCTGCTATGTGCTTGGCACACAGTGGGTGATTAGCAAATGCTGCTGTCCCTTCCTCCCTTCTGTAACAGCTCTGAGCTGAGGATGTGGAGATGATAACCGGCTGCTCTCAGTGGAAAACCAGCTCATCAGAGCAGGAGATGCAGCGGGAGCTGGGGACAAGTTAGGATTACAGGCCCTGGGGCATCCCCCATCTCCCCATTCCTAAAGAGATATCCTTAGCTGCTGGCCGCTCAAAACAGTGCCGACCAAGAAAAGGGAGAGGCAGGGACAGCTGAAAAGGCCAGGCTCTAAGGACACAGCCAGGGGCTCTCTGGAAGCTGCAAACCAGCCTGGGGCAGACAGTTTATATGTCTGTGTCCCCGGACCCTATGACTATAAGCCCCCGAGGGCAGAGACAGAGTCTGATTCATTTGAGTAACTCAGTGCCCTGGCTGGGAACAGACAAAAACTCAGTGAAGGTTAGTTGATAAACAAATGGGTCCCCAGTGAGATCTTCCATATGGTTCCTGTGGTTGGTTCCTTGATCCCTATGCAACACAAGCCTCCTGGGTCATCCCTCTTAAAACCAAGGTCCCTGATGACCCAGAGAGAACCGGGAGCTTAGCAAATGCTGCACTGGTAGAGGGACAGGCGTGTGGGTGTACGTAATGAAGGCCTCAAGGTTTTGGCTCCTCACCCTCCCATGGCTTGCTGTGCGCCGTCTCCAGGAGGCTCCCTCTCAGAGTCACATGCTCCCCATGGCCCCTGACGGAAATGCCTAGAGACTCCTGCCTGACTGTCTGTCCTCCCTACCCTCTTACTCTCTTCCTGGATGCCTGTTCTTCCCGTGTTGTGGTTTCTTTCTGCAGGTCTCTGGCTTTCTCTGTTTCATTGTTTTTCTTGGCATATGGGTGCCTCTCTCCAGCTCTTTACGGGCCTCTACCTCTCCTTTCTCTTCCTCCCCTTTCCCTCAACCTACTGCCCGCCTGCCTTCCTCCCCTGCCCACACAGGTGCGCCTGCAGATGTTCTATCCAGGGAGACACTGCTTGTAACCAGAGAGAGGACGGGGTGAGACAGACATCCTGTTGAAAGGAGGTGTGGCCGGAAGCCAGCCTTGACCCAGGTCATGGGTGAGGGTGGGACGGGATGGGGAGACTGGCCATCTGCCATGCCCCCCCCCCCCAGAGCATCTCACCCCTCCCCGTCCATGGCTCTTCCCCCGCCCCCGTCCTAAACAAGATCCTAAGGAACAGGGTGCCATGAGACCACTGGTTTTGGTTTTCATTAAGGGATTCCCAACCAAACCACTGTCGCCTCAGGGAGCAGACACAGGAGCCTCTGGGAAGGACAATACCAAATTCTACCTGGCTTGGGATTGAGACATGAAGATACCCCAGCACAGCAACAATGCTCATCTGCACAGGTGAGCCTGGCACATCACGACTTCCCCAATGCTGGCATACTTACCCTTCCGGCGATCCACCCATCCATCCAACAAATACGGAGCACTCCTCTGTGCCAGGCCTGGTTCTTAGTATTGGGTACAGAGCAGTGAGCAAGACAGACAAGGTCCCCACCCCTGTGGAGTTGGCAGAACTCTAGTGAGGGAGACAGAGAGCGATCAACACACGTCATCAGGACACAGGATGGTGAGGATGGAGGTGCCAGGCACCACGAGAAGAGCAGGTCTGGGCCCAGGACAGCCCAAGCTCTGGACGTTGTCTGGACATCCACGTGGAGACGTAAGGGTGGTGGGTAGATGGGCAAGTCTGAGCTCCCAGGGAGGGTCCGACTGAGCTCATCAACTGGGATTCATCAACAAATGGATGTTCTTCAAAGCCACAGCCTGGATGAGATGACTACGAGTGAGGTGCATGCGAGGAGGTCAAACCAGGAAGGAGAACTGGGAAGAAGCAAAGAGCTGGCGAAACCAGGACAATATGGTGGTCGGGCTACAAAGAGACCAGCTGCACCAGGGAAGAGACCGGGAGCCCAAGGCAGACAAGGAGCCAACCGTCAGAGGGACGGATGACCGGGGCCCAGGGTCACCAGTGATCCCCACGGGAGCAGCACTGGTGCAGCTGCGGGATGTGAAAGCTCAGTGTGGGCTCAGCAGATACCAGGGAGAGAGAAAGGGGACAAAAAGTACAGCAGACTCTTTTGAACAGTTTTGCTCAAAAAGAAAAGAAAGGAAAATGGGCGCACTGGTCCAGGAACAAAGGAAAGGAATGGAGGTGGTCTCTGAAGAGGGAAGTGGGCCAAAAAGTTAGCTTTGGTTTTTAATATGGCAGAAATGACAGCTGGCTTACGTGTCGGTGGGGATGGACATGACTCAGCAGAAAGGATGTTGGTGGGGTGGACGTAACTCAGCAGAAAGGAAGCGCGGCTGATGCAGGAGCAGGCAGCCTGCTGGAGCCTGTCCTCGAGCGGGAGAGGCACCAAGCCACCCGTCCAGGGTGGCTCTCACACACCCCAGGCCCTGGCTGCACAGGGGGAACTGTCCTCATTTTTCAAATGATGAAACTAAGGCTGAAGATGGCTAATATGCCCTCCAGATGCCAGAGTGCCCCAGAATTTCTTCTCTCAACTGTCACCCTGATTACAAACCTCCCAAACACCCCCTCCACGGGAAGGGCAGGAATCTGCATTTTAACCCGTTCCTTAAATGCTTCTAATAACGCACACCAAAGTTTGACAAAGTTGACTGCTCTACACCAGTGGTCTCCAAACTCCAACCCCCTACCATGAGAAAACACATTCATTTATACATTTAACTCTTCTTATTTTTATTATCAAATGCGCTCTATCGCATGTTAGGTATGGAACACTGGGGTGCCCAAGTAGTTAAAAACCACATATCTCACATGGTCACTGTGAAGAGCAAATGAGTTAAGAACAGGTGCAGGGTTCAGAATTCTGCTCGACAGGTAGGATGATCATCAGTATACCAAAAGTGAGATGCATCATAGGTAAAAACTACATTCTAATATTGCTTGCCCCACCCCATGGACAGTCTTGGCACCCCCAGAGCCATCACTTGTCCACACAGTGATGTCCTCATGGACAAGGACCACATACATTTTTCTTATTCTTATTCATCCTTTTATTTTCCTGGCTGGCACATAGCAGGTAGATAACATTCGTGGTACAGGAATAAAAAACTGACTTGTGATAAAGTGTTCTTATGATAAAAATTTTTTTTTCTTCTGGGTAGATGCCTAGTAAATGGGATTTCCATTAGATTGTTTATCACAGCCCAATTTACAATTGTCAGGATATGGAAACAACCCATGTGCCCATCCACTCAGGAATGGATTAATAAAATCTGTGGTATATGTATACCACGGCATACTATTCAGCCATAAAAAATGATGGGAGACTTTACATCTTTCGTATTAACCTCGATGGAGCTAAAACACACTCCTCTCAGTAAAGTATCACAAGAATAGAAAAGCAAATATCCAACGTACTCAATACTAATATGAAGCCAGGAAACAAACACACCTTCACCTCAAGTCGGGGTGAGGGGGAGAAGGGAGCAGGGAAGGAGGAGAGAGGAGGAGGGCGGGGGAATCAGTGTGCTCCCCCTGAATGGACACAACGTCAGGGCATACGGCACATCTCCTAGGTGTGGGACACAACTACAACAGGGACCTTACCTAACAACACAAACCCCGTAACCTAATCCTCTGCACTCTCATATTAATCTGAAATTAAAAATAAATAAGAATAAAGATAATGACTTTAAAAAGAAAAAACTGGCTGAGGCCCAACCACACATCTCTTAACCCTCGCAATCACCACTGAGGTATCCAGATCAATATCCCATTTTACAGTAAGAGATGCTGAGGTTCTAAACAGGAAAGTGATTTGTCTAAGATCAAAGTGCAAGTTAGGGCAGAGCTGGGACCCAAACCCAGGTCCATGGATGCCTGGTCCCAAGGTGAGTGGCCCTTCCCCATCAGCAGGGGTCCAGCCCAGAGCCTGCTACTGGGATCTGGACACTCAGGGGCAGGAATAGCACTCAGCATGGTGGCCCTCCTGCCCTAGCAGAGGAGGAAGGGAGGAAACAGCACAGGCAAGCCCCTCGGATCAGATGCTAGAGGGAAGCAGGGAGCAGGAGGAGGGGCACCCCCCCCCACCTGAGGTGAGCACTGTCCTGACCCTCAGGCAGAAAAGCCTCGGGTCAGCACCTCCCCTTCACCTCCACCTCCCTCCCCACTACCCGGTGAGGCTGCATTAAGGGCTTTCTATAATGTCACCAGGAACAAAGGTCCCCTTTCTGCCAGCCCCTAGTATTTACAAGCAAGCACAAATCTGTGAGAAAATTCAATTGAACACAGATGGCAGGAAATTCCTCTAAAATGACAGTGGCCAAATTCAAACCACAAGACATGAAAATAACCCAACGTACTAGACATGAAGAACACATCTTATAGACTTCTCCTCGTGCGATTTGCAATCTGTGATGGATTACCAGGAAGACAGACTGCAGATTTATTGGACTTCTGTAGAACACGGATTCCATTTGCAACAATTAAACCTTCCGTGGTTGAGAAAGGGGTCGGAGGGGGCTAGCGGGAGATGGTGAAGCTAAGGAATGCCATGTGATAAAGCACGGTGTTAGCACTTGCAGAGCTTGGGCTGGGCGCTGGTCCAGAGGTGCCTCTGGGCTGGAGGTCCAGCCATGTGGCAATATCATGGCAGAGGCCTGCTGACAGCTCCTGAAGGGACAGGTATATGTAAACCCACTGGTCCTCTGAGTTTACGTGACCAGGCTGGAGCTGTGGCTGAGCCTATATAACCGCTGTGGCCCAGCAGGTGCTGAAGGGAGAGAGGTCCACAATCAACAAACTGAGGGACAGTGATCACGCTGACAACACAGACATCCTCACGGACAGCAGGTGGCTACAGCTGGGTTATAAGCAGAACCCTGCCCTGGCTAAGGCCCTGGGGGCTTCGTGGTGAGCTTAAACTTGCCCAGTGAGCGCCTGTCCTGTGCTGATAAGCTGGAGGCTCAGGTGTGCTAACAAGTCAGAGATTCAAGGCTGTGCTACAGAGCAGTTTACCAAGTGGCTGACAGCCAGCACCTGTCTATTCCCAATCCTCAAAGGGGCTCAGATCTCTCCAAAGGGGAGAAGGGTAAAAGCTGTAGTGGGATGGATTAAAGGTGGCAAATTACACTCCTCCCATTCAACAGGCCTATGTCCCCTGTGGCCCAACCCTCCAGCCACCCCCACTCGTGGTCTGTCGTGGACCCTCCAACCTGGCAGCTGCACGCTGAAAGCCAACAAAGTAACCCCAGTCTATAGCATGAGGAGCACAAGGGTCACCCAGTAGAGCCTGGCCCCAAGTCCCTGACGCAAGCAATTGTGAGACATGGTGATGTAAGCCATTCAGTTTGGGGGGTAGCTTGTTATGCAGATAATCCACCCATTCCCCTCCTCCCCATCTCCCCCGTTCCCTCCCTTTCAGCCCCATCCTCTCAGCCTAGAAGACCACCCTAGCCAGCTTCCACTGTGGCCCCTACTAGCCACACTCCCTCTGACCTCCAGCAATCATGCCATACTGAGCCTCTGTCATGCCCAAACTGCCCCACTGGTGCTCAAAGCCTCCAGGCACCACACCCACCACTCCCCAGCACACTCTTCAAGGCCCCCCTGCTGCTGTACATGCCGCCCTCTGTCTGATGCCCTGGCTCCCTAGTGTCTTTTTGGCCAAATGTTTGTCCTCCAGTGCCCTGCTCAAATCCAGGGTGTTTGTTACACCCTCCTCTGGGTTTGAACTTTCCCTGTTCTGTGTTGTCACTATGCACCCATCCCTCATTATACACCCATCTGGGAAGCAGCTCGAGGACAGAACAGAAGCTCTGGGTTTTTATCTGGCCGTCACTATCACAGTACCTGGCACAGAGTTCAATAGAGTTTTATTGAATAAGCTAATAACAAATGCACGACGCAGGAAGTTCAGTGCAGGTCTTGGCCCCAAGCATTCTATAGAAAAGGAAAACATTATAAGTTGAATTCCAACAAAGAATTCTGTCAGGCAGCGCAGCAGTCATTGAGGGCTCAAGGAGAGGCCACTGGGGCCTGAGCAGTCAGGGAGGCCTTCCCGGTGCAGGAAACTCCTGCTGGTGTTCGTTTCCTCCTCCAAGAGCAATCCCAGAGTATCTCTGGGCAGAGGCTGCCCCTCACGCTCCCAACTAATTACACCTGCCTGACTGCATCACGGAGCTGCTCCGTGTCCTGCTCCCTGCCAGCCACTCACCCTGGGTCCATAGTGTGCAGTAAGGCATGGGCTTGGAGACAAGCTGGCCTCTACCATGGCATCATAACTGGGCTACTATCTCTGCCCCAGCACCGAGCAGGTGTGATGGAGCTGGTTGCTAGGTGAGGGGAGGTTAGGGAGCATCACAGGCAGGAAGGAGGTCTGAGGGGCCTGAAGAATGCACAGAAGAGCCACCAGGCATGGACTCTGCACCTCTGCCCAGGCCACCTGCCCCCCACACTTTCCCTTTCTGTGAATGGGAGTCATGGCAAGGTGAATGCAGCAAGCACCCCCAAGAGTGATGTGTGCTGACCCAGGTAGCCCTAGTCAAGGGCATGCTGGGGGACAACCCTGGGCTCTGAAGGCCTCTTAGTGCTCTGACCCTAGAAACAGGCCCTGGAAGGTGGCGGCCCCGGGAAAAGAAGGAAACATTTCCAAAGCTGCAGCCAAGGGCCAGGCCCTGGGCTTGGCTGTCACACTCCGGTGGGAAGCCTGGCCAAGGGACCAGGGGCAGAGGGAATGCTGGGCACATAGCTAGCCCACCCTGTATACAGCAGTATATAGCAGCACTGTCCAGCACTGGGATGGGCCAACAGTAGAGGCAGTGAGCTGCCCGTTGCACAGCGTTCAGCAACAGGGCAACTTCTTAGAACACAGAAAGTCAGAGCTCCAGGGTCTCTGGGTCTTTGTTGTACTCACGAAGCCCAGAGAAGGTGAAGGACTTGCTCAAGGTCACATCATAAGTCAGTGACAGAGTGCGATTTGCACCCAGGTCTCTCAACTGCTGGTCAGGGCACAGACTCCTATAGCTGACCAAGCCTACAGGGTTTATGGGGGGCCACAGGCAACCTCCCTCCACACCACATCCTAATCCTAAATCTCTGTAGCTGAGAGGGGGCCCACAGCCGGGCCCCTGTGGAAGTTGCTCAGTTACTCTGAGCCTTAGTCTCTCATCTATAAAACGGAAATAACAGTACAAATAGGTCCTGCCTCAAAGGGTATATATGAGTAAAAGATAAAAGATAACAAGGCCCACTATGTGGTAGGGTCAGCTTTGACTTTTTTTTTAACTCTTTGAGGCATCTGGAATAGAAAGGACCCGGATCGGCTACGTGACCTTGGGAAATCCCTTTTCCTTCTCTGAAAGCCTTTGCCTTGCCCAAAGCAAGAAGTCTGGTTCAGCAACTGCCACAGTCCTGGCCAGCTCAAAAGTTCCTCCATCTACTTCAGGCTTTCCCAGACATTGTCACAGTACGGGAGCTGCCTCCTTAGTGTGTGGGAAGCCATTCCCCTTCTCAACACCTCCAGTGGGGGAGCATCTGAAAGGCGCTAGGGCCTTGCTCAGTGGACCTCAGGCATGCACTGCCACGGTCCATCTCCCCAACCCTTGGCAATGTGAGCAGCCCACCTCCACCCTCACCTCTCTCAATCTCTCACAATCCTAGCCACACTCCCTTCTCACTGGGGAAGAGGCTGGTGCTTGGTGGGTGTAGTAAGGAGCCTTCCTTCACATAGCACCTACTATGTGCCAGGCAGAATAACAGGCCCTAAAGCTACACAGCCTCCCCTAAGTATCACAGCAACTTGGAGATGAGGACACCAAGGAAACTACCTCTCAGAGGAGAGGGAACTGGCCCCTGGTTACAATAAGTGGCAGAAAGGAGACTCAAGGCCAAGTTCCACGCTCCACCCTTGCATGCCTTTACACAGGGACCCTAAGCTGAGGAAGGATGAGGAGAACTGGAGACTGGCCTAGGGCTGGGGAAGGGGAGGCAGGGAGAAGGGAAAGGGTGGCCCAGGGGCTGCATGCAGATGGGACCCCCTAGCCAGAGCCCAGCCTAGACATTCCTCCCTCTTATCTTCTCATCTGGCTGGACAGGGGAGGTGGGAGCTCTTTCTACTGCTCAGGCTCATGGGAACGTGTCCCCCCAGGGCCCAGTGGGGAGGAGAGATTACAAAGAGCAATGGGTCACTACAAATCAAAGCACAGCCCTCCAGCCCCCAGGACTCTCACAGCTGGCACAAGATTTTCTGCAGAGGTGGAGAGTGGCCAAGCTAGTGAGCAGGGTAGAGCGGGATGTGCGCCAGCAGACCTGTGTTCCACCGAGGCATTGGCCGGTGCCCCACCAATGGGGCTGGAGGACTGAGCAAGATGCACCCGTGTACACACACATGTGCATCTCAGCACTGCCTGGCTCACAGGACACAATCAGGCGGAGGTCCCAGCACTGTCAGAGACGCTAACACTTCTTGGGAATGAGGGACACAGGCAGGGGTCTTTGCCTGTTGGGAAGACAAGTAAGCAAATGGCTGGTGACAGATGCCCAGAAAAAGGCCCCTCACCCAGTCAAGACAGCCAAGGAAGGCTTCCTGGAGGAAGGGGTACTTGAGATGGGCAGGATGAGGGATGGAGACGTGCAGCACACTTCGGGTAGAGGTGCAAAGCAGGGCTTAAAGAAGCAGCCGGGCTCATCACAGATGGCTCCTTTGCCCAGGGATACGTTTAGGCTTTGTCCTGAAACAAAATTCTCAAGAAAGCCTAATTGGTTTTTATTAGAAACAATGCCCCAACATTGACAGCCCCCACCCCCACCCCCGCCCAATCTCCTAGGCTTCCGTAGACCACTCCACACAGGTCCATGCTACTGGAAGCACCCTTACAGGGGAGAAACGGGAAGGACACCATTGAGTGCCTGGGCTACAAAGGGACTCTGCAGATGGTTTGAGGAGGCCTCGGGAAGGTGCTGGCTTGCCAGTGTCAAGCAGGATCCAGACCTTCAGATGCCCACCCAAGACGCCTTCTCCCCACAACTCCCAGCACAGTCTCCACGCTGCCGCCTCTCTGGAGCAGCCCCAGGGACGTGCCCCAGAACAGGGAGAGACAGTGGAACGGACACAACACTACAGACCAGGACTTGGCTGGGGTCGGGGGAACTGACTACTCCCTGGCCATTTTGAGAGCTCAGTGGAGGGTCATTGAGACCAGGGCTGCCATCGGGGCAGAAAGCTGCCTGTCCTAGAGTCTCAGCTGGGCCCTGCGTCTCCAGACCACAAGCAAGGACAAGTGCAGAGAGGCCTGGGCAGCCAGATTGTGGTGACTTCTACTCAATACAAGTGGTGAGACTCCTGTCCCCAGAGGAGTGTGATCAGGGGCTGAGCTGCTGCTACAGAAGGGAGGCCTTCTATAGCAGAAGACCCCTGAAGTCCCATCCCATGAGCTAGAGAGACCCCCCCCCCGACCCTGTGGCAAGACACTGGGATTCTCAGAGCCTCAGACCTTCATCTGTCAAAGGGGATGCTCTTTCCTGGATGACGAGCCACGTGAGGGGCCACGGTAAGGCTGAATCGGAGCCCAGACGTGAGGGCACTCTGCAGTGAGGCCGAATCCGAGCCCAGGGCAAGGGCACTCTGCAGTGAGGCCGAATCCGAGCCCAGGGCGAAGGCACTCTGCAGTGAGGCCGAATCCGAGCCCAAGGCGAGGGCCCGCTGCACAGTACGGAACACTGCAAAAGTGCGCGGCACTATCATTATCATTTGGAACAGACTTTCAGAAGAGTGGGCCCCACCGGACCCAAGAGAAATGCATCCTTTGCCTTCTATTGGAAGCATGTGTTCCCAATGAGGTAATGGATGAGAACGCACTTTGTAAAATGTAAATCCTGGCACAAATGGTAGTTGTTATCATTGCCATTATGATGATGATGATGATGATGATGATGATGATGGCTGCTCTCCCATCTCCTGCCGTAGGGACCCCAAGCAGCCAAGAACTAATCAACTGTGGATCCTGAGGGCAGCCTTGCCACGTGTGGGCCATCAGCCTCCCGCTTTCGAAGCTGCTGAGAGGCAGTTTCTGACAGGCCTGGACAACGCCTGAAGGCCTCCACACCACCATCGGAATCCAGTACCTGAGATCCAGCCGCGCTGAGCTAACCATCCCTCCCATGCCCTTCCCCAAATACACACCTCCTTCCCACCTCCAGATACGGAAGGCATCATCCTGGGCACCTGCACCTGCCCCTGCCCCTGCCCCTGCCCCCATCTGATCAATCACCAATAATAACGTGGCAACTACTGTTTACTGAGCACCAATAAGCTAAGCTCTTTACACTGGCTACCTCCCCTAGTGCTACAAAGCAAACACTGCAATATGCCCATTTTATAGATGAGGACACCGCGTAACTGACTGCCCAAGGTCACACAGCTGGTAACTGCAGTCAGGGTTTAAACTTCTTAATTCACGGGAAGTCCAGAGCCAACAAACTGCCTCTTCGATCTCCCAGTATCTACCACATCTCTCCACTCTGCTCCACAGTCACTGCCCAGGCCTCTAGCACCTGCCAGCTCAGTCCATATAGCCACCAGCACCCCCATTTGTTCCCTTGAGCTACCTCCCACGGCCAGGTAAATAACTCAAGGGCTTGCACCTGTCATGAGCCCTGATGACACTGAAACAAACCAACCAACCCCACTCCAGAAGACTGGGGGCTGCTAAGGCTGGGGTGGGGACAGGCAGCGAATGGATGACTCCCAGGTCCCAAGGGCGGGCTGGGCACTTTCCACATGTTATCTAAGTCATCCACACAAGGACCACCCCAGGGACAACTGTGCCAGCTGGGCACCCCAAGGCTCCTTCCACTTCACCAGCTGAGGTGATCTCTAAATCCAGAGAAAGAGTTGCAGGCTGGCCTCACTACCCTTCACCACTTCAGGCCTCAGTTTCCTCACCTGTCTTGTGGGGTGAACTGTCTCTTCCTGGAAGGGTGGTTGGGGCAGCTATAGGAGTGAGCAGCAGGGAATCACTGGCCAGCCCTAGCACATTGCTGGAGCTTGGGAGACACTGGCTGCCCAAGCTCCAGAAGTCTCTCTTGGGATCAGGAGGCTGAGCTGTTGCTCCCTCCGGACCAGCAGCTGGGCGGCCCCAGGCACTGGCCTTTAAAAGGAACCAGGATTTATTGCTCACATCACGGGAAAAGGCTCCTCTGATGTGGCTCAGGAGAGCAGCACAGGACCAGCCCCATGATTCCTCCCAGGCCGCCTGTCCCTCTCAATGACTCCAGTCCATCTGACCCAGGTGGCAGGAAACCCAACTCAGAAAAAGAAGGCAACTCAGAACCTGCTCTTCACTGAGTCTGGCCCCAGCCTGCCAGAGAGTCTGAAATATCCCTGACAGGATCTGCAGGGGCCCCATTCAGGGGAGAGCCCCCTTCAGACCCTGTACCCGCAGAGGCCTCATCCCAGCGTCTACCATGGGAGTGTTGATCCCACACCATTCCTACCAGCCTCCAGATTAGAGCAACCTGCCTCCCAAACGTCCCCTCCAAGAAGCCCCCCGGGCTGCCTCCTACACCTGAGGCAGAGGCAGAGGCAGAGGCAGAGGCAGAGTACAGTGGGATGCCAATTATTGTCCAGCACCTAGCACATGGCAGTGCTCATTAAATATTTACCAAATGGGCAAATGAATTCTCTGAATTTAGAAAGTTTGAAAATCAGAGCACGAGCTGTCAATGTCATACAACAAACAGTAACAATTGCAAAGTATCCAGCATCCTCCATATGCAAAGTCCTAAGTAGTTTATACCTATTAGTTTTCGTTCATTTAAGGCAGTGGTTCTCAACCTAATGCCGTGACCCTTTAATACAGTTCCTCATGTTGTGGTGACCCCAACCATAAAATTATTTTTGTTGCTACTAGCAACGAAAGTCATCCACACAAGGATCACTTCAGGGACAACTGGGCCAACACCATGAAGGGCACCCCAAGGCTCCTTCCACTTCACCAGCTGAGATATCTAAATCCAGAGGAAGAGTCACAGGCTGGCCTGTGTCCCTGCCTCACTACCCTTCACCACTACTAGCAACGAAAATAACTTTATGGTTGGGGGTCACCACAACATGAGGAACTGTATTAAAGGGTCGCGGCTTTAGGAAGGTTGAGAACCACCGATGTAAGGTGTAGTTACTGAACGTCTACTATGTGTCAGGCACCACTGTAGGTCCTGTACATAGAGCAAAGAGCAAAACGGAAACCTCTGCCCTTGCAGAGATGACATTCTAGCAGGTGACACAGACAGCAAAGATACTAATGAGTCGAGCAGTGAGCCGACTGGTAATCTGTGCTGCAGGGAAAGGAGTCAGAATTCCAAGGGGTGAAATTCCCATGAAGTTGCTCAGGAGACACTCCAGGGCTGAGCAAAGGCCTGAAGGAGGGAGAGCGCAGGCCAGGTGATCTGGGGGAGCGGCGTTCCAGGCAAAGGGGCCCACACATGCAAAGGCCCCGAGACAGCACACAGGTGTATGACTGCGGGCAAGGAAGGAGGCTGTGTGGCTGGAGGGGTGAGCAGTACAGGACGGGTCAGAGTGAATCACGGAGGGGCACACTGCCACAGCTCACTATGAGGGCTGTGGCTTCCACCTGCTCACATGGCAGCCACTGAAGGTTCTGAGAGAGCTTATGTCTGAGCAGGACCCAGCTATAGGGAGGCCAGACAGGAAGCGAGACTTCAACAATCCAAGGAGGAATGACAGCAGGGAAACGGAGGACTTGCATTCTGCCCATGTTGTCAAGTCAGAACCAAGATTGGGGGATGAATTCCATGTGTGGCGGGAGAGAGAGGAGACAAGAGGGTGCCAAAGCTTTTGTCCTGGGCAACTGGAAAGAGGAAAACGGGGCAGACTGGGGGTACCTAGAGTTCATCTTGGAAGAGGTAAGTCTGAAACATCTTTTAGAAGTCCAGTTGAAAAACAGAGCAGTCTGGAGTTCAGGGGTTAGGTCTGAGCTGGAAATACCAACTTGGGATTCAGCAGATGATATTCAAAGACACGAGTGTGGACGCAATGATGAAAGAGACTGCAGACAGAGACAAGAGCCCTGGGGTACATGAACATGTAGATGTTGGAAGAGGACGATCAGAAGAGACAGGGGGCCACCAGGGAGGAAGGAGAACCAAGAGATGCCTCTTGCAAGACCAACGGAGAAAGTGTTTCGAGGAGGATGGAGTGAGCCACTGCTCCAGATGCTTCAGAAAGGTCAAGTTCGATGAGGCCTAAGAACTGACCCCTGCATCCAGCCCCGTGGAAAGGCATGGGGACTTTAAAATTTTGGTGGCATGATGACAGCCCAAGTAAAACAGCTTTAAGGGAGAACAGGAAGTAGGAATTAATTCATCTAATCCTCATAAGTTATGAGTCATAACTATCAGGTCAGTAGTCCTTCGTCCATAACCAGAAATTTTTTAAAAAAGAGACAGGGGAGCACAAAGGGCCAGCCAGCAGGCCTGAGGTCACAAAGCCAGAAGTGGGGAAGCCAGCCTTTGAACCTGGACTAGCTGTTTCTAGGATCTCTCGTCTCAACCACTGTGCTCTGCTGTCCCTCCCTCTGTTGAGCATCTGCTACGGGCCAGGACTAGTGCTTCAAAAATACCACCCGACAGCATCGCCTCTCCTCTTACCTACCATGCAGATTGAGGAAATCTGTGCTCAGAGTTAGTAAAGGTTGATAGCAGCTTCTGAATCCCAGGTCTGGGTGACTCCTGTGCCAGTGCCCCTTAACTGCTGCTTTCAGGATGGCGTCCTGAGTCCTGCCAGATTGGACACTTGCTCAGGCAGGGACCAGAAAAACCACCCTGACTTAGGGCTCCCGAATTCTACTGATTGGCAAAAAGCCCAGGCACTATGAATAGATCTTTGGCCTCTTCAGGATCTTCAACCCCACCTTCCACCCCTACCACACCTGGCCATTCCTGGGGACCCAAACCCAGGTCTGGCAGACTTAAGAGACTAGACTCTTTTCCCCCCAACCAGAAGCAGCAGAGAGAGGCAACAAGCCCAGGCTGGCCCCAGATGGTAAAAATAGTCACATAAGTCCCAGGCCCCTATAGCACTTGACCAGGGCAGTGCAAACTTTGGGCCAGGCTGGGGAGCAGCACAGCAGGGGTGATGAATTCAGACTCTGCCGCATTCCCAAGGCCTCTGTCTCAGCAACCTTACCTCTCCCTGCAGGCTTAGCCTGCCCTCTCCCAAGAGGACCTTGCAGCTGTTTTGCCTTTGTCCTCAAAGAAACACCATCTCCTTTTACACACTTGGTGACTGCACTGGGCTTTCATTCATTTGCCACAAAGGAATCTCCTTCCCCTGGTGTCTCAGTTTGAGGCTCAGTTTCTCACTGGGAAAGCATGGATAATAATAATGTATACTTCTTAGAGACAGGAGGATAAAAGAGATTCTGGGGTCTATAAGCACTCTGAGAACTGGGAAGCACTGTGAACATGTGTGCACCTCACTGGTGAGTCCCTGCTCACCCACAGCAGCACCTGTCCACTCTGTACGACACGTCACAACCCAAGCTCTCCCTATCTAGACGTGAGCTCCCTGAGGGGTCAACATCCCATCCTAACTCCCCTGTGTCCCCTGCTTTGTGTGGCACACTACAGTTTGCACACTGCTTTCACAACTCTTGAGGTAGGCCTCACTATTTCCACACTACAAATGAAAAACCTGAGACCCAGATCAAGGCAGCACATTCCCAGGATAACCCAGCCAGTGGTGAGTGGAGGTTTGCTGTGGATCAAGCACCATTGTCTCTGGCCTGGCCCCCAGGTCACTGAGCAAGCCTTCAAAAAATACCTTCTTACCTCTTTCTTCCAGACTCACATGCCATAGTTTGTGCTGCTACAACAAAATGCCCAAGACTGAGTAATTCATAAGGAAATAAAATTTGTTTTCTTGCAGCTCTAGAAGCTGGGCAGGCCAAGACTGAGACACCTCCTTACCACAGAGAGTGCGTGACAAGCTAGCCGATGCCGCGTGAAACCACCTTTATAAGGGCCTCAATCCCGATAACAACGCAGCAACCCTCATGGCCCAATCACCTCTTAAAGGCCCCACCTGGCTGGCACGGTGGCTCACACCTGTAATCCCAGCACTTTGGGAAGCTCAGGTGGGTGGATCACTTGAACTCAGAAATTCAAGACCAGCCTGCGCAAAAGCGAGACCCCATCTCTGCTAAAAGTAGAAAAATTAGCTGGGCATTGTGGTAGGCACCTGTAGTCCCAACTACTCGAGAAGCTGAGGCAGGAGGATCGCTTGAACCCAGGAGTTTGAGGTTGCTGTGAGCCGGGTTGACGCCAAACATTCCAGCCTGGGGCAGCATAGTGAGACTCAAAAATAAATAAACACTCGACCTCTTAGCAGTCACATCAGCGTTGGAGGGGCACATGCAAACCGCTGCGTGGACTGCACATGCCTTCAGTAGTTCTCTGTGCCTGGATCCCAGAATGGGCTCAGTAAAGGACAAGTGAGAGCGCGGGAGAAAGGCAAGGCGAGTAAGGAGGGAGAGGGAGGAGGGGGAGATTGTCCTCTGGCTGTACTGTCGCAGGCAAGGCTGGGTGATGAGCTGCCCACCTCCACCCACGTGTCCAGGCTCGGTGAGGCATTTCGTAAGTGTTCACTGGGTGTCTGCTGTGCCAGCAGTGTGCTGGGGGTGCTACAAGCCAGAGGCATCCCGGCCCCTGCCACCACGTGGTCACTGCCCGGTACGCATCTGTCCCACAGACTGGGAGAGCCCTCAGAGGAGGGGCTGGCTCTGATTCTTCCGTGTGCCCTCCACCCAGCACGCGCCTGGCCCTGACTGAACGGAAGAAAACAGGCATCTAAGGATTGGGGGCTGGGTCACTGTGGAGAGGACATCCTGACTCTGGGCCCAACCAGCACTGTTCATCAGACAACCAGCAGATCCTTGAAGCAGTACAGACTCCGTGACAACACATGGAGATTACTGGTCTGGCTTGCTATCTGCTTGTATCTAAATGCCCCAAAGCAGAAAACCAAAGTGGCTCAGCGGCCATGGACTGGATTCAACATTAAACCAGCTTTGGCCAAGTGGGGCTGACAGGAACCTGAACGCTCTCCCAGCCTCAGCCTACATCCCTAGCGTGAGGAGGTGGCTCCCAGAGACACATAGCACCTGCCCCAACGCAGAAAGGGGAATTCAGGCCGTGTGAGGTTTTTTTAAAGGAACCATCAACTTTTCTGGACTATAAATCTCCAAAAAGTGAGACTTCTCCCGACAACCCCAATCCGGCACCTACCTTTTCTAAGCCCTCTAGCATCTTAAAACAGCATCTTAGATGTCTGCAGTCTTGCCAATAAGACTATTACTGATTCAAAGACAAGGATGGGTCTCGCTCATCTCTTCCCGTTCCAGATCCCACTACATAGCACGTGTTTAATAAAAGTTCATGAGTTCCACATCTTAGCAATTCTCTGTGAGGAAGACACCTTCCATCCAACCCTAAGACACCAGCCAGATGAAATCCCAGAGAGATAAAGTGTCAAGTCCTGTAATGAGATTCAAATTGCTTCCTGCTGGGTCTCTGAGTCCTCCCAGCAGAGCTCCAGCCTCTGTGCAAGCAGAGCGCCCACTGGAGAACTAACCAGGCTGTGGTCTAATCATTTGCTCACTTCTGTCTCCCCAGCCGAGCTCCCTGCAGGTGCTGCTTACGGGTGCCCTCTGGCACCCAGCACATCAGCTCTCCGGAGGAGCTTGTGGTTCTTCGTTAAATGAAGATGTTTATCACATTTACTTACAGCAGTGAGTGAAAAGCAGGCAACAACCTAATCTCCAGCAAGGGAGGGTGATGTCCAGGTAATGAAATATAGTACAATATAAAAGCATCATCTATGCCATGCTTCGGACTATTTTTTAAATTACACATGCAGATGGGGTCAAAAAAAGGAGGAATGAGGAGGGGAAACTGGTGATGTTTTTGTGGGGGTGAATTTGTTAAAAAAAAATGCACCTTGTTGTGAATTAGTTACTGCGATTATGCGGTCACAGAACAGGAAGGTGGAAACCTTTCTTAAGAGCAGGGGATATTTTTAAAGAGAGGGTTTGAAGGACAGAGATGTTTAATATACACTGAGTTAACAAGATGATGAGATCTCGAGCTGTGTTTACTAAAAAGAAAAAATTCAAATGCAGAAACTCATCCTGAGCCCAGTAAGACCACCTGGGCCAGGCTCAGCTCCTGGCACATTCTAAAAGGACTTTGGGTGCCCTCTGTTCTGAGAAGGGTGCCCACAGCAGATGGCTGAACTGCAGCTCCCAGAGAAGAGGCTCACTGGCCTCCCGCATCTGAGGCCCCAAGGAGAAGCTACAGGATCAACAGAGAAGCCCCGGGGCAGATTTTACACACTGGAAGGACTGCCTCTAAGAGCAGTGAGCCCTCCGTCACTAGCGGTGTCCAGAGCTAGACTGGAGACCCTCCATCAGGAGTATTTTAGGAAGAGGAAGAAGAATTTCACATGTATATTCACATATACATTCTGCTGATGCAGACAACAGAATAATACACTGAGTACTAAATAAATTAGTATGTAGTTTAAATAAGTATTATTTCATTAACCCTTCATAGATTTTTACAGATGAGGAAACTGAGGCTTAGGAAGGTGAAATGGTTTGCTTACATTTGCAAAGCCAAGGATTCAAACCCAGATCTGCCCTATTCACAAAGCTCACTCCCAACTTTGAACTTTTTAAATATTTTATTTATTAACAAGAAGAAAGTTTGAATCTTCATTCAGACTTCCTCCTGCTGTAGGTAGAAGAAATTCTCTCCTTTTCCATCTGTAAGCACAGCAGGCTCTGACCGTGCTGATGGTAGCCCATCTACAGGGTAGGAGGACTGAGGCCAACTGAGTCAAGCCCTGCCTCCTGACAGCCCTGAGCCCCTCCCACCCAGCCATTCCCATTGTTCTAGGCACTAATGTGGGGTAGAAGCTCAAGGAACAACCTAGGCCTTCCCAGGGCTCCTACTGGTGCCTGAGAATGGATTCAAGAAGTAGTGTGACCTAAACACAGGGGAAGGACTCAGTGAGAGGTCTGGCTTCTATCACCATGGGCAAGTCACTCCACTTCCCTGAACCCTGCCTTCCTTTTAGCAAAATGAGACCATTCCACCCTTCTAACCCAACTCAGAGCTGTATGGAGTTCTGCCTGCAATGTCCTCTCACTTTCCCATCTGTGAACTCCTACACATCCTTCAAGGCCCAAGCATTCCCTGGGCTCAGAGTGAGTTACTCTGTGATTCTCTAGCACTCAAAACATCCTCCATCCTTGGACTATTTACGCAACTGTGGGGCTTAGAACAGATGCCATGTGTCTCTAGCTGCACAGACTGGTGAGCTGGTTTCCCAACAAGACCTCTCTGCCAACCCAAACCCAACTGGCCTTTGAGGTCATGCATTTGCAGAGTTCTGTAAAGTTTGCCTGCAGCCTCAGAGACTTTGACTATATGCCCGACAGGATTTTCCACCTGCCCCTCTTCTGGTCCTCCTCATCAACAAACCTCGGTTCTCTCTCTTTTCCATGCCTTGCAGTGCCCAGCACAGGGCTGGGTACACAGTGAGACCACGCCCCCAAACAGAGCCGCCCTCTGTGACAAGAGTGCCTTGGAGCTGCTGCAGCCCTGCCCTACTCTCTCCTGGGACTGACCTCAGGGCTGGGGCAGTGCAAAGGCCTCCCCCAGGCCTAGCCTGGCCAGACTGTCCCTAGGTCTCTGCCCAGCCAGGTCACTCCAGTGTTGGGTGCATTATTCCCTGAGCTGGCAAGCACTCCATGTTCCCCACAATCTCAATCTTGTGCCTATAAAGGCCGGACTGGCGCCAGTGCTCATGGCAGCCTCCTTCCAGTCTGGGTCCCCACGAGCCCCCCCTCCATCTCTCTGAGCCCACACTCAATTTAGGATCATAAGTGTTATGTCTTTAATCTCCTGTCCACACCATCCCCACAGAATTTTTGTTGTTGTTAATGGAATTTTTGTTGTTGTTAATGGAGCGATCTAGAGATAGCGGTGATAAAATGACTCTGAAAAGGCCTGGATTAACACTGGGGCTACTTGCCCAGGGAAAACTCAGCCCCAGATAGAGGGAAAACAAAACAAACCCGTGCCTCCGGTTACACTGTGCTGTGAGGGCGAGCCAGCCAAAACAGATCTACAGACACAGCATAGGGCAGGGGAGACCTGGATTCGAGCCCTGACACTTCAATTATCAGACACAAAGTCTTGGGCAAGTCGCCTCCTCCAGGTAGATTTCCTTGATACCAACCCTCCCAATGGCCTTACCTGCGGGCACCTTGAGCTTCCCACACCTCTCCCATGACACTGGGATTTTGTCCCAGTCAAGGATCCTGCCTTCCCTGGTCTTAGTCACCCAGCTCAGGGCCTGGTTCAGAGTAGCATTGGTGAGCATTTGTTGCAAGGACAGATGCACAGTAAACAAAAGAACCAAGTTCAACTCTTGGGCCTATTCATCTAGAACAAGAATAACGCCCTCTAATACACGTCTCTCGTGCTAAGCACAATGCATGCTGCATGGTGGATGCTCATGTCTGCACAGAGCAAGAATACATGGAAGCCTGTGTGGTCTGGCTCCTCATCAGGACTGTGGTCAAGGACCAGCTGAGACAGGTGCAAACAGGCAAATACCTGTGTGTGGGTGGTTTGGATCAATGCTACCCAAGAGGGGGGCTGTCGTCCGGCGGCATCAGCCTCACTTGTTAGAAATGCAAATTCTCAGACTTCACCCCAACCTATTCAAACAGAATCTCTAGGAACAGGGCCCAGGCATCTGGGTATTAACAAGCTTAGAGGGGAATTTCTATGCACAGGAAAGTTTGAGAAATGCTAGTTTTGATCATGGGTCAAAGTTACTTAAGTTCTCTGTGCTCTGGTCTCCACCTCTGTAGGAGGACAAGGGTACATGTAAAAGTGCTCCGAGAAGCTGTGGGCATGCAAGCTGTAGTCTCTGTTGTTGCTGAACACCTAGCAAGGAGCCTGCAGCCCTGCACTGTGTGTGTCACTGAGAGGGACTTAGAAGCAGCAGACGCAGCCCAGTCCTACCCCTAGCACTCAGGCTCAGGATAAAGGCACATTACACCCGAGGGGCACGGAATGAACTGCTTAACCATGTGGGTGGGGTCCCAGGCTGATCCAGGGGCTCAAGATTAAACTGAAGCCACCCACATACGGAATGCAAGGGTCACAGCCCCACTAAAGCCCTGCAAACTTTATAGAAGAGGAAACTGAGGCCCTGAGAGGTGTAAGACTGACCTGAAGCCATGCGGGCGGTACAGGGTGAGCCAAGCCTAGCGAGCAGGCTTCACAGGGAGATTACATGCAGATTTCAAGCAGCAGTGCCCTGCAGAACCTCACTCGCCAGGCCTGGGCATAGTGGGGCAGGCTGCCCACATACAGTAGGGCCAACTCAAACTCCCGGTGTGTTCCTGGCCAGGACTTCACGCAGGCTGACATTTAGGGTGAGGGGCCGGCTCTCTCTGGCACTCAGCCTGGCTTGACTGGCATTAAAGGTGGTGGTCCTGGTAATTCCAGCATTCTGGAATTCCCCCAAACAGCCTCCTTCCTAAAGTCTAATCATGAAACTCACTTTCATTCATTGACTCATCCAACAATTGCTTTCTGATCATCTCCTGTATGCCAGGCTCTAGGCAGGTGGCTTTAATTTTAGCAAGGACAAGAAAATCATTCACTTGCGATTATTATTCCACTTTTAGACATGAGGCTCAGAGAGGTTTTGTGACCTTCCTGTGGTCACACAGCTTGAGCAGGGTAGTCTGATACGGAAGCTTGTGCTCCGTTTGTGCCCGTGAGGTTGACGTTTGTCCTTGCAGAAGCTTGGGCTCGTGCCTGGCTCAACCCCAAATTAGGGCCCAACTTCATCAAGTCATAGCCCCACTGTGAGTGAGCCCCGATTCCCGAAAGATGGGGAAATTACTGTCAATCTCCCAGACATGTCCAGGTACACCTAAAAAGAAAATGAAACCAAGAAGCTATGAAACATGCAGGTGTCACTGTTTGATCACCTCTCCCCGCTGGTCTCAAGGCACAGACACTGCCAGGACATCCTTCTCCCGACTCTGCAGGCAAAGAGACTGTTTTCCTCAGAGGTTCACAGAGGCACAGCTCTCACATAGAGCAGCAACATCTGGTTCTGAACACCTGGACATCTGGGCCAGGGCCCCTTCCAGCAGGGCCTCTCACTGTCCTGCCATCTCCTTCACCAAAACCTCCTCCCAGCACCACTGCATGGAACAGCAGCCCTCTCCCACCCCATCCCAGCAGCCACCAAAGACCTTGTCCAAGAATCCCAGGCAAAAGCAGAAGGAGCAGAGGGAAAAGGGACAGTCAAGACTTAAAATTTCTTGAACAGAAATTTCTTCTGACGAAGATTCATACACTCGGTTCACAGTTTAGGGAAAAAAATATTAATCCTTGGGTTTTGTTTGGGATTCAGCAAATTAGCACCATTTATTCTGGTTTGGGGTTTGAGGTTTGGGTCAAGTCTATAGGAAGCAACAATTGAGGATACCCCGTTCCACAGGCCCCAAGGGCATCGGCCTGCATGGCTCCATTTGAGGGACAGAGAGCAAGGAAAGACCCTTCAGGGAAGACCAGGGGGAGTCATGGCTCTCAAAGCACTGAAAGCACTGGGCCCAGCCCTGTATGGAGACGTGTCGGTCCTTCCACAGCCCAGTCACCTCTGCCCGCCCTGGCACAGCAACCCACTTGGGGACCTCCAACCTCTTAAGGAACCCAACCACGTCCCCATCAGCCCTGCTGTAGTCTTCTGACCATCCTTCCCCCTCCTCCACCACCACTGGGCACTCCCTGAGGGCAAGTCCCCGGGGATGGTTAGGCTGGCCACAGGCGGTACCAATCACAGACATGTTCCTTAAGGAAAATCAGCCTGAAACGGCCCAAGCGTGCAGTCCTCCTCCAGCCTCTAGTCCAGGTGTGTGTCCTGGGGCCAGAAGCATCATCCCTGTGGACTTCCCAGAGTGCCCTCTAGCACCCTCTAGATCCCAGCCACGGCTGTGTCCCTCCCCTCTGCCTCACTGCATGTATTATAGTTTCTCCTTAATTCATGCCTCATACCAGAAGGAGCACAGGCTTGGGCCAAACACGCCTTCAAATCTCTATCAGCAGTGGCACAGGCCCTCTGTCCTCTCCGAGCCTGATCTGCACAATGGGAATGTTACTAACACCTACTCTGCTGGGTCTCCAGAATTAAGTGATATGACATATATAAAGGACCCAGCAGGGCAACCAGCACACAGTACCTACCGAAGAAATCCCTAACATCTCCCTCCCTTTCCCACTCCCACTATATGGTCAGTCTCCCCCTGTTTCTATCCTTGAAGACGCACCTCCTGCTACCTACAACTCCAATCACAGGTGCATGCTCAGGCTTCGTGCAGGGGCTGGCACTTCCATGCACAGCGTGAAGGTTACAGATGAGTTATAAAAGGGGTTAAGGATTGCTACAACTACTTTTCACCAAAGGACAAAATTGGTGGGAATAGATAGGCTCCTTCTGTGAAGGATGGGAGTGGTTATGTCCACCTTCTGGAGAGAAAACAGCACACAAAGCAGCCCAGGGGCTTCCAAAGCTGCACAGGCGGCAGTGACAGGACTGGTGCTGGAATTCAAGCCTGCCTGGCTCCGGGGCCCTTTGGGAGAAACAGCCTGCAAGTGACAGCCTGCCTCACCAACACCTAAGCATGTTCCCAAAAGTTCTGCTCTCTGCCCTGGACATTCAACTCGAGATAGACAGCCAGAGGAAAACAGCCCAGTTTGGAAGGCAATAAAATTGTGTTTTTTCTTGGTCAACAAATTAGTTTACATCTGGTGATGTACAAATAAACACAGGGGCCTCAGCAGGCCCAGACCAGACCTCTCCCAGGGTCTTGGCCCCCCTCCGATTGGACCTGGCCCTGGGCACCCTCGAGGGGCACCCTCATTTCTCACTCGCTGTCACGCCATCTCTGTGAGCCACTGCTCCTCACTCCTTCTCCCCCCCCCCCCCCCCCCGGCTTCTCAGCCATCCCCTCAAAAACTGCCTGTGGTTTCTCCGTCCCTCTTCCCGGCCTCCCTCAGAGGAGGAGCAGGGCCCCTGGTGTTTGCCTGGCACTGCCCTGGGGTGAGTGAGTTTCCCCTGAGCCTCAGTCTTCCATTTGCATGTACACAAGGGGAATAACGGTGCCTTTCTGCCAGGGCTGTGATGAGCGTGAAAAACAAGCCCTACCTAAGTGTCTGGAACTTCAAAAATGGCCTCTAAAATGGGGGATTCCTCCACAGCTGGCTATGGACGGCCAAGATCAGTTGAGCCTGGTCTTCCTCTCACTCCTGAGGCAGTGAGCACCCCTGTCAGACCCCAGAGGCACCTCGCCACCCTTGCTAGAGAGCCATGTCACTCACCAGCACGCCACAGACTCCGAGTGGGCTGCCACCAACATAGCTACCAGCCTGGGAAGTGCTGTCTCAAAATGGGTCACAGCTGTCCACCCTAGCACACAGGCAAGGAAACTGAGTCCCAGAGATGTTAGATCATTTGTTTTCTAGATACCTAGCCCTGGTATTTTTCAATTCACGTTGATGAGAAAAGGCTGGTAGCTCCCCCCACCATCCACAGACAGGGAGGTGACAGCAGAGATGTACTAACAGCACAGAAACATCAGCCCATGGCCTGACCAAGCACTGACAGCCACCACAACTGCCCAGTTCTCTTGGACCTTAAAGGCTTCTGACTTCCAAAGACACTGAGTTAAATGGAAACATCACTGGGGCGGGGGAGAGGGGGTCACACCTGGTCCTAAAGCCAGGACGCAGACAGGATCAGCTAGGAGGTCTCAGCTGGCAGGAGATGAGGAGGTCCCTCTTTGGGCCACCATCTCCTTAACTGTGAAAGGAGAGCAACAGTCAAGCTGATCTCCACAGCCAGAGAATCTGGCTACTTTATACCCAACTTTTAGCCATTTCTGTTGTCAAGTGGAATGTGCCTGTGGTCCCAATTCCCAGGGAGCAAACCTCAAACCAGGCCCCAGCTGCTCCTTCCCTCCAACCCTTCCTCAGTCTGAGTGGACATTCCCACCTCCCATGTCCTCTTCCCACTAGGCCCAGTTCTGAAACTGGCCGCATGGTCACTGCAGCAGAAGGACACGGGCCAGTGGCTTTACATCCTCCTTCAACTCCAGCCCCCAGCCCACTTCTGGGTAGAAGGGAAGGGGCCCACTATGAAGGGGAGAAAGAGAGAGGGACAAGGTACCACGGATGCCCCTAACAGCCGTTGGGTGACTGGCAGATGGGTTTTCAATTAAAATAAACCCCCAAACAGCCTTAAAATAACTACAAGGTATTTTGAGAAGATTGGATGGTTGAATTCACTGTTTGTTTACTGAGACAATCTGAGCTGGGGTTTCAGATGAAAGTAGGAGGCAGCGCAGATGTGAGGCTGGACATCTATCTGTCCTGCAGTGCCTGCTGCTCCGGCAGAAGCCCTGGCATGCCCTGGGGAGGGGCAGCCCAGAGACCCAGACCCCCGGCCCACACCATAGGCTTACCGGTCTCTCCTGCTCAGGCCCCAGAAAGCCCCTTCCCCCATATACGCAGAATCAGGGAGGGCTGCTGAGAGGCAGTGTCCCAGAGAGAAGGCTGGGCTTTGGAATCACAGAGATAAGCGTTCAAATCTCAGCTGTGCATCCTGGACAAGTCCCTGTGTTGCTCTGAGCCTGCTTCCTTGGGGCAGTAACCACTCCTGCCTTTTGAACTGCTGTGAGGAGTGGTCAGGGGAGGTCTGGAAAGCCCTGGACAGCACTGGACGGAAGGCAGGCTCTGTGAGGGCAATGCCGGCCCTGCTTTTCCACTTCTCTGTAGTTCATCGGTCTTATAAAGTGGAGGGACATGAAGACACCTGTCCCACCCCCTCTGAGGCAGCCTTCCCTGGGGAAGGGTCACCCCTTGTTCATGCAGCACCCAGGGTGTCCTGAGATCATAGCAGTAGAGAAATTCCCATTTCCTTACCGACCCTGCCCAGGCCACACGCACATGAACTCCTCAGAGTCAGGTAGCAGGTGAAATTCTCCTGGTCCCTGGTGCCCAGGCCAGAGAGCGACAAAGGATAGTCTCACCAAGTGTCTACGGAGGAAGGAGGCTGGGAGGTTTCATAGTCTGTCTATTGTGGCTCAGCTACCAATTGCTTAAAAAACAATTTCATATCAGATACAGCATTTGCCCTTAACGTCCGCTTAAGAAAAGGCAAGGAGAGAGATTTCCATCACACCAGCTTCGTAGATGGGAACACAGAGGTCCAAAAAGATTAAGAAAACTTACTTCCCTGTCCGCAAATCCACTATCCACGTCATGAGCACAGGGCCTGCTGCTCAATGGCGCTAATACCAGAGTGGGGTGCTGGGGTGAGAGGGGACAGCCACAGACCTCTGCTCCTGATAGAGCTTTGTCATCATGGGCTCACCTCTCTGAGCCTCCTCCTCCTCTTGCAAAACAGAGATAATAAAACCCCTTGCCTTGACAACACTAAATGAAATAACCAGAAGGAAAAGTGTTCTGCAAACGGTAAACGACATGGAAATGCAAGGGATTATCATTCTGTTAATATCAGAGGTTATAAAACTTACATGGCCAGAGAACAGATTCTATTTGAGGGAGGGAGGTATAGGAACATGTGTGCAATGCTCCTAACACACACTGAATGGATGAACGAATAAATAATATTCCCAAACCAAAGCCTTTCAGGCCATTTGAAAGTATTCTAAGACTCATTCCCTTTAACAACTAAGCAGTAGGAACAAAACATCAGATCCAGTTCTAGTGCCACGTGAGTAGGGTGAGATGTGTCTGAAAACTTGATGTTGACTGTGGGCAAGAGCTTCGCCCCTAACTGTGCCCAGGGTGAACTTTTCAAAAGAGTTCACCCTGCAGCCTATGCTGCCACATAACCTCAACCCTGGACACGGTAGGGTCTGCATTTCCTGGGCCTTGGCCCCAAAGACTTTCTGCCAGCGTCAGAGGAAGGCATGTGGGCTCCTCTTCCCAGCCTTGGGGCCACACAAGCCTTGGGCCTCTGAAATTAAATGGAAAGGGAAAACTACAGCATTCTTCCACTGCCCTGGGATCTACACAGGCACCGAGAGGGCTGGGTTCCCTTCCAAGTTCATAGCTGCATGAAGATGTGTGCCGCACTGTGAGTAGCCGGGCAGAGTCACTGGCCCAAGGTATGCTCTTCCCCAAGGTTGCCCATGGGAAGCAGGGGTGCTGCCCACGCCAAGGCGAGACCAGACCAGTCCCGGCTGGGTCAGCAAGGCAATTTAGGGGCCCCACTGACTCCCACCTCACTGGCTTCACTGCTCCCACCCCTCACTGCCAAGTGGGGAGGAATATATTGGCCAGAACCTGGAGAAGGGACTGGACCTAAGATAGAGACCTCGGAGAATTTGTGTAAAACCGTGAGCAAAATGAGAGAAATGGATGCTGATGGCCTAGGCAAGTGTGGCCACTCACCAGCAGCCAAGAACATTCATGTCTCTGGGCTGACAAAGTGAGGGACTGAACTTCCTGAAACTTCCACCACTCCAGGACAGCAATTTCTTTTTCAAGTCTATGAAAGAGAAGCAGGAAAAGGGCCTGAGCCCATCGGTGGTTACCACCCCACAGATGTTAATAGTAGTGAAGCAGCACGCTGCTCCAGGTGTCTGAACACACAAGGACCTGCCCCAGGCTCAGAGGTCAAGCAATGCACTCACGGTCACACAGAAGGGAGGTGGAGAAGCTGGGGCTCAACGCCTCCCAGGGCCATATGCACCCCCAGTCTGCCATGTGCTCCTTCTCTCAGGGCCTTCTCTGTGTCCACACCCCTCCCTTGCCCTCCACCACCGTGACTCCATGCTGAGTTTATCCTACACTAACTTAAACCACTTTGTAGGCTACTTTGCAAGTGTTCTCAATCTTTCAACTAATTCATCGGCTCTTGGAGAATAAAGGAAACTTGAAATTGCTTTGCTGCATGCAATAAACTCTTGGCATCAAGCCGAAGGGACCGTTCCAAGCAGATTCGGCACCAGCCCCGCACAGATGCTTCCTGTTGTAAAGGTGAGGTGCCTTCTCCCTCGGTATGGCCTGCTCAACACCCTGACTCCAGAGCTACTCACAAGCCTTCCTTCGTTCCTCCAGCCACACACTATGGCCTGGCAGCAGGCCCTAGTCCAGCAAGAGGAAAAAAAAGGGAGATTCAGGCACAGTCCCTGTGTCCCCCGTAGGAAGTGGGGCCATGGCCCCCTGGCTTCGCCTCTCACCCTGCAGGTAGGACTGAAACAGGGAGAACAGGGCTTTCTCCTGTGGGTGACCTTTCACATGTGTCCCCCCCATAAGGGATTCTAGGGCACTAGCAGATGGCAAGGGCCCTGGTAGTGACCCTAAATCCCGCTGCTCCACATCAGTGACTCACCACCAGGGCACTGGCCTCCCTTACTAGAATACATTACACTCCTGTCTGAACTGATCCTCTAAGGGCAGCGACTGCGCAGCCGGGTGGGCAGGCCAGGCGGGAAAGTTTAATCTAGGAGGATCTGCCTTTTACAGCAAAAGTGTAGCTGTACATAGCTCATCAAATCCTACCAGAGTAGGAAGGACACTCAAAGATCATCTCAAACAACCCTGCCATTTTACAGATGGACAGTTACAGATGGACAGACTAAGGCCTCTAAAATAATGAGGAACTACCCAGATGGCCCTACCTTCAGCTTAGGTCTAGCGAGGAGTCAGAGAGTAATCAAAGAATCACACAAATAATACATAATAAACTCCATTAGAGGCGCATGACCCTGGGTGAGTTACTCTCCCTCTGTGGGCTTCATCTGTGAAATGGGAATAATTATGGCACCACCCACTCCACAGAGCCTTCATGTGGACCCATATATACCTGTCAGCACCATGCCAGGTGCTCACCCTTAGCGCCGCTCTTTCTAGTGTATGCAGGAAAGGCCCAGCACAAGACTGAGGTGCCCAGTAAATGCTTGTCCAGGGAATAGGGGTCACAGTCCCAAAGGGGGAACCCTGGAAAGGTATCAAGCACCTTTCAGAAGAGACACATTGGGTGGTCACTTGCTGGGAATGCTGACGGGGATGTGGATGTCGGGAGGACATGGATTAGAAGGAGGAGGGCTTAGTATAGTCCCTTCCAGGCCTGCGAATCGGGGACTCTCCTGACCCACCAGCCTGCCAGAGCACGGACAATTTTATGGAGCTCAGTTTCTTAATCACCTTATTCTGCTATGGCTTAGAGCTGAATCCTTTCCCCAAATTGGACATTTATGGGGCTGGAGGAGAGACAGAGGAGCAGGATGGATGAAGTGTCCACATTCCAGCTGGGAGGTTAAGGGCTTTTGTGTTCCTTCCTTCTAAACTCTGCAAGTTCCCAGCCAGGCCTGGGGGTGTCTATGTCTCCCTCTGATGGGCACTGTCCCCACCCTGACCACTGCAGTCCAGCTCTTCCTGCCCTCTCTGGAGGACATTGGGCTGCCACAGCCCCTGGGCATCCCTAGGACTCTGCACAGGGTTGCCGAGCAGATGTGTATATTCATGGAGTGTATAAACCAATTCAGCCTTATTTCCCAACCCTGGGAAAGCCCAGAGGCCTCTAGAGGTCTCCCTGCTCCTGCTAACTCCTGCGCTGATGTAGCCTTTCTGTGGTCAGGCCCAGTCCGGGACCAAGCATGGGGACCACTGTGGGTAAACCTCACATCACCCCATAAGGTGAAGCTGTTAGCACAGGTCAAAGACACCAGGGTAACTGGTTGTTCAGAGGGACCCAGCTCTCACAGGAAAACAACAACAACAACAACAAAAAACAAACAAAAAAAAACACTGAGGCTTCTCCAATGCCTCCTGAAGCACAGTTCAGTTTCTGTCACTATCCCCCACTCAAATCATGAACTTTCAGGGGCTCCCTATTGCCCATAGGGTCAAGTCCAGTCTCTTCAGCCTGGCAGGCATTCCCTTCTTCCCTGCCATGAATCTCCTTCGTACAGCTTCCATGTCAGCCTGCTGGAGTCACCTGACTCTCCTCACCTGGGCAGCATGTGAGTGAGATAGCCGGGGGGCTCTGCCCTGGCCAGCAGGCTCCCAACCCCCACTTCTCTGCACAATTCCTGGGGCTGCTCCCAGAGCAAGCAAGGGGTGCCAGACCCTCCTATACTCTTCACCAGCTGTGTGGTTTCAGGGACCTGCCTCAGCCCAGATCAGTGATGCTGCTCCGTGCTGGCCCTGAGGTGCCCAGTAAACGCTTGTCCAGGGAATAGGGGTCACAGTCACATAGAGAGGCACACTGTCACTGAGGGACTCACAGAGTGATGGGACAACTGGAACCCAGGGGACACACCTGATCTGGGATGGAGGACAGGAAACACTTCCTAAAGACAGTGTCAGCAGAGTCCTGGGAGAGAAACAGAGGAAAGAAGAGGGTGGAGGAGGCAATGCCCCCAGCAGAAGGCCCGTGCAAGCGTGCGAAGACGGACAACGGCAGGGCAGGCACACTGCCTACAGGAGCAGTCTGCATCCACGGAGGCTGTGAAGAAGCAGAGGTTCAGAGGAGATGGGGAGGGGCTGGGGACTGGACTGGACAGTGCACAGGTGACCCCGCATGCTGCCACACAGCCCTGCACCTTCCCTCCATCATAGCCGGCGGACATACCATTCCTTGCGGCTCCCCCGCCATGGAGGACCATGTCCCAAGAGCGCCGTGGTGTCTGCGCTGCCGGGCGCGATCTGTTATTATCCCCCGTCAGCGCTGCCGGCCTGTGTACATTCCTCGGTAATGAGTCTGACCCTCCTCGGCAATGTTTAATCAGAGCCTAATCGACCCTGGCTTTGATCTGCTTCATTTTTTGCAAAAACCCCAGTACCTGATTTTTACAATCTGATTAGCAGGCTGGCTCTCCAAAGCCAAAATTACCCTGACTTGCAGAGATCCCTGCTGAGTTCTTTGTGTTTTTTCCCCTCTCTTCCAACAAGTTATTTCCTGAGACAACTGTCACTTCCCTCCTTGCCTGTGACTGTCCCCCCCCTCCCTGAGCTTCTGCATCCAAGTCAGCGGCCAAGTTTCAGTGTATCCTAATCATCCCCACCTCTCCCCAGCAGCTTCGACCCTGGCCACCGTCTAAAGCCCCTATCCCCTCCTGGTCCTCCAGTAGTCCTTCACACTGCAGCCAGGTCTGAGCCAGCCCCCACTGGCCTAGCCATTTGGCCTCCAGAACTGCTCCCTGCTGACCCCTCTGCTACCCGGCGCCCCGCCCCACCTGGATACGTCCCTCCCTGGTGCACGGGCTGTCAGAAACCAGCCCGCTCTGCCCCAGCCCTTCGTCCAGTCCACGTCTCTCGGTGAGGCTAGTCACTGGCCCCTCTCAGCTCTCAAGGTCCTGTGGTCTTCCTGCCATCAGCCATCATCACAGCTGCCCACCTGTGGTCATTCTTTCTTCCATATCTCCCGCCAGACTGTAAGCCCCTTCAGGTGGGTCTCTTTCTTATTCTCCACTGTGTCCCCAGGGTGAGAACCATGTTTACCTTGAAGCAAGGGAGGGAGGGAGGAAGTGGAACCCTTCCACTTTCCACAGCTGCTAAGCCTCTCCAGTAGTGGACATTGCTTTGTTCTCGTCCATAGTACCATCTTTTCCTTCCAAGGGGTAAATGAAGGGTAAGTGGGAAATACAGCAAACTCCCTATGAGCACAAGAAAATGGCCCTTGCTTGGCCTGTGGCAGACCCGAGCTGGCCCTCTCACTCTCCCTGAGAAGCTCATAGCTCACTGGGGAGTGGGATGGGGGAAGCAAGGGGAGCAGATAAACTAGAGCACAGGGTAAATGATGCTTGTACCCAATCAGGGCAACAGACCGTACTTAAAATAGACAAGAAGGATTCAAAAAGGGAACACCTAACCTGGGTTTTGAGGGAAAAATAGGAGCTCTCCAGCCAAGAAAGCAGTGGCCATGCCAAGGCACAGAAGCATGAGAACATGTGGTATGTTCAAGGGTGGGAAAAGGTCAGGGTGTCCTGAATGGAGGTGCGAGTGTGACAGTAAGCGGACTATGGCCCAACCTTGAAGGCCTTGTTCCCATGCTAAGGAGGCAGGACCGTGTCTTACAGATCACTGTTATCTGTCACCTGACTAAACTTTCTGAAAATACTGAGCCCTTTCCCTGCCTTGATACACAATGGACTTCAGAGTTGTGTATAGGCGGCTCCCAAGAGCTCTTCCATTACCAGTGAAGACACTGAGGCCCAGAGAGGCCAAGTGACTTGGCTGAGGTCACACAGCCTGAGAGGGGCAGAGCCTGGGCTGGAATACAGCATTTTTTGGAGCGAAGGGAAGTTTGCCCAGAATGGAGGGAAATGAGAGAAGCAAAGTGGGAGCCAGAACCAGAGCCAGGCAAGAGGGCCAGACCTGGAAGGGCCACTCACTCTTTCTGCAGTCCCCGATCGCAAGGCCTTTCATGCCCTACAAGATGCTGCCTGCCCCCCTTACAATCTCCTGAGCAGCTCAGGAGAGTAAAAGTAAATTTAAATTACTTTTCATTTCAAGGAGACTGTAAAACATCTATCACCTGGTTCAAGCACCCAACCCAGCTTTCACCAAAATTTGAAGCACTAAGTACCCTTGTGCAAATCTTTCGTAATTCAGTCCCCACAGTGACTCCTCATGGGAGCCACTGTCACATCTCTGCTCTCCTTGTCCCATGAGAGGCCAAGGAACTTCCTAAAGGGCACCCAGCTGTCAAGTGGTTTGTTCTCTTCCTCGAGCCACTGGATTTGCACAACACGAGAGGAGTCCACCCAGCTAAGAAGTGACAGTGCTAAACCAAAGTCCCCATCTCCCACTATCCTGCCCAGGGCCTTGCCTCCCCCTCTGGCCACCTCCTCTCCACTAAGGGAAAGCTGTTAAGGAAGGAATTCTGGCTGCTGTCCCAGGTGAAAGTGGTAACTGCTCCCCTTTGTGAGGGATTTCAGGGGCAGGTGCTTTAGCTTCCTATATCCAACTCTGACCTGGACTCGGGGACCCAGTGCTATCCAACATGCCCAGACGAGGAGAGAGTCCTAAATGTAAACCTGTCCATCTGTGGCCTGAGCTCCTCCATCTCAAGCCTGGAGGATCCCAGCCTCTGCCCTCCCTCGAGCCCTTAGGATCTCAATGCTGTGCTGTAAGGGCTGAGGAACTGGGGGCTGCCCTACTGGAGGCCAGACTGGCCCTGCCCCAGCACGTTTCCTGCCCAGCAGTCTCCGGCCCTGTGTGTGGCACGCCGACGCCTGCGCCATCCCTGATTCAGGGTGAGCACCTCAGCAGACTCTCATTAGGTTCTGTTTTCTCTGCAAACATCCCCACGGGTCTGCCGCTCCCTCCGGTGCCCAGGAATGCAAGCATGGGCTCCCACAGGATAAACCCGTCTGAGTCTATATTTTGACTAGTCCCTACAGAACGTGCTCTGAGCGCTTTGCAAGAGAAAGATGGGGAAGAAGGAAGAGGTGGAGGGGGAGAGGGCAAAGGTTAGAAGGCCATTCCTCACGCAGCCGTGAGGCCTCCCGCCAACACCTCTGCCTGCCTTTCCTACCACCTGTTGAAACCTTCCCAGGCTTTAACACCCGGGTCAAATGCCTCCTCCATGAGGACGTCCCTGGTTTCCCCTCACTGGGAACAATGACTGCCTTCCCTGAGCCTCCACGGCATGTTCTTCCTGCCTGGTCTTACATTGTCAGGTGACTATCTTGCTCTTCCCCCACCCCCCATACACCACGTGCTCCTTAAAGGCAGCCCCACAGCACCTGTAAAGTGACATGTACGTCAGGAGGCACCAAAAAAATCTGCTGAATAAGCAAATGCCATTTTTTTTTAATTTTACTGCGAGCTTAACCTTGCCTTATAGCAGAGAGTTCATTTGGCTAGCGCTTTGATGCTGCCAGAGACTCCTGCTGGCCCCATCTTCAAAGGCTCAGGAGTTGAGCGAAGGCCACGCCCCCCACCAGGTGAGACTCCAGGCCAGGCATCCACAGGGTCAGAAGAGTCATGGTCATCTAGGAAATCTTAGCAGCACCACCTTCGCTGTGACTACACTCTGTGGATAACTCAGCACTTTCTCTCAGGTTGTCTGATTATGTCCTTAGACACCACCCTCCCAGGTTAAGAGGGTAAGAGGGTTATGGGACTAGCGCAAAATCACAGGTAGCCTTTTCATGCAAATACCCATTCAACAGACATTAGAAAGACAGAAATGCTGAGCCTTTCAATTCAGAGCAAGTTCTATGACAGAGAGAAGGAGGGGTCAGTTAGAAGGCAGAAGGCCACAGCGAATGCTTCACAGAGGTGACATTTGCCTGAGCAGGACTCACCTTCCTCAGGGTGAGGCGTTCACCCAATGGCTCTCTCCTGGGTTCAGCCCTCAGCTGTCCACCTGTTGAAGTACTTGCTGATCCCCACACATCTCTCCACCCTGAAACATCCTGAACTGAAAGCCCAGCCAGGCCACAGCAAGTGACCTCAGAGAAGGACCTGGCCAGGCAAGATCTGCCCTGTGACTCCAGCATTCTGTGACCTTTCTGCCTGAGAATGCTACAGCGCAAGCACTCCAGAAGCCTTCCTTCTCCAAGGTTAGCCCAAACACTCATGATCCATGTAGTCACAGACATACTGCGCCCTGTGTGACACTGGGCAAAGCCCTGCCCCTCTCAGGCCTATAGTAACAGTGCCAGACCAGCCCCTTTCTCTCCAGAACGGTACCATCTGGGATGTGTCTGGGAGACATCTCAGAGCCCACCACTGACCCCCTCAGATGAGGTCCCAGGAACTGGGGACCGGCCCCTCATAGGCCTTAACCTGCCCACCCGTGCCATTCACACTGCCCCAGAGCCCATTTGCCCCAGCCACTTTCTACCTCTGGGCTGCACCGGCTGGGCAGAACACCTTTCCCCCTCCTGCCAGGTGGACACAACCCTACCTCTTCCAGAATGAAGCTTCTCCACACCTTGCACTGGCTCCCAACTCTGAGTCACCATCTGACATCTGGCAGCCCCCGCAGCTATGAGCCCCCTGAGACAGTCCTGGAACTACTTATTGCTACGTCCCCAGCACCCAGCACCGGCTAGAAAGGTGAACAGGAAACAAACTGAGGCAGGCTCAGTCAGAGCTGTTAGCACCAGACAGGGGAGACTTAGCCTTGGAACCACTCAGTACTGACAGGGCATCTGCAGGGCCATGGTGGGGATGGCTCACCACTGGGCTCCCCGGCCCCTTCAGCACAATACCTCCTGGGATCTCCACGGCCCCTCCCTTTCTGAAGACCTGGGCTGCTGGGCACCGCTGGGTCGGCCTCTACTGGTCTCACGTGAGACATGGCAGGGTCTCCTCCCATAACCAAATTTCAAATGGCCTCTATCTGAAGCGACTCTCACACCCCTGGATGCAGGAAGGACACTTTTAACACAGTAAACATCTCTCAACCCAACTTCTGCATCCTGACATGGACACGATGGGACAAACAGGAAACTGCAGAGCAGCTTACATGGCCAGTGCTGTTCACGGGGCCCCAGCCATCTCTGTTTCCCTTTGTCAACCAGAGGGGCAGGTAGTGTGGTGATGATGAGCCCCTTTTACAGCTGGAAAGATGAGATTCAGGCTGGCACAGTGGTTCACACCTATAATCCCAGCACTGTGGGTGGATTGCTTGAGTTCAGGACCAGCCTAAGCAACAGAGACTCTGTCTCTACTAAAAAATAGAAAAAACTAGCCAGGCATTGTGGCAGGCACGTGTAGTCCCAGCTACTCGGGAGGCTGAGGCAAGAGAATCACTTCAGCCCAAGAGACTAAGGCTGCTGTGAGCTATCACGATTCTACCCAGGGTGAGAGACAAACAAAAAAGAGACGCAGAAGGCAGAACACTTGGACTGTCCTTAATAGAGAAAAGGAAAGGGCACTGGTGGGAACAGACACTAGCTCAGTGTGTGAACCATCCATGGGTGTGGCTGAAGCAAGAGTAACAGGAAATCACTTTGCACATCTCTAGACATTAATCCTCATGGCAGCCCCTTGAGGTGGGCACAACTATCTCCCCCTTGTTACAGTTGGGGAAACTAAAACGTGGGTAAGTGACCTTCCTGAGGTTGCCCAGCCAGCAGGTGAGGGAGCAGGAATGATGCAAACCCAGGCTGCCACGTTCCTTCTTAACCACATTCCCCCACACTGCCTCTCAAAAGGAATAAAACCGGCGAAGCCTCCCGTTCTGGGCCTGGCCCTTCACGCAGGGCAAGCAAACAAGCAGACTGCTGAATGCCGTCTCAGAGTCTCCCCCACCTGTGAGGTTAGCTCCCTGATCTGCAGCCTTCACATCACAGCCTGGGACCCCCAGACCTGCGGCACACTCCTCCCACCCAGGCTCTGCTCCAACAGGAAGCCACACAGCTCCGAAGGCGGCACTCAGGGAGCTGCTGGTCCTGCTCTGACCTCAGCCCCACCTCCAAGCTCCTGCCCTCATGCCCTCACCATCCACAGCCCGGCTCTGGCCCTGCCTATGTCCCCGGCTGTGGGTCCCAGCCTCCAACCACCCAGTCTGACTCTCTGGACTAACCCCCTCCCCAATGCCCACCCAGGAGATAGATCCCCACACAACCTCAATTTTACCATTATTCACAGCCAGCTCCTCACCAAAACCCCCCAAAACTTCACTCCCACCTTAGACAGGGTCCCCCATGCTCCAGATATGCTAAAAAAAGGGGGTCCTTCATTTCTGCACAGTGCCACCCTTATGAACTCCCAGCTGCTCTAAATGGCCTCTATATCCTTTTCATGGTCAATCCTAACCTCCCTTCTATCCCCTACCCCAAAATCCAGAATCACGCCCACCAGCATCACCAGCTTTTACTTCAAACCCACCCCCCATCTGCACCTCTGAAGGCACAGAAGTGACTTATATCACACTGGCTAGTCCCACTAGGCACGCTTAAGACCTACACGGATGGGGGCAGAAGAGATGGGAGAGTTGAGGGAATTTCTACAGCACCTACAACCTGGCCTGGGGACAGGCCTGGCCACCTCAGTCCTTCCTAGCTCTGTTAAATACCCAACCCCTCAAATGGCCCCCTTCTTTTCTTAACACAGGCTTTCTTTTACTCCTATCCAACCTTTCTTTTCTCACAATTAAAGAGGAAAAGATTTTAAAAGCTATTTCTAAAAATACCATAAAATAATAAACCCCTTTTTGAGCTAACCACACCACATAATAAGGCTTAAACTCATTGCCAGATTAATCATCCTGGAGCCCAACTCTATGGCAAACCCTTGCTCAAAAACCCTCTATGGCTCCCCATTGCCTGAAGGATTAAAGCAGACAACATAATCATTAAGACAGCAAGTGGTAGCCAACGTATTGAGATGTGTGTGGAAAGAATGTAGTATAATGAGAAGGATGAAACAGTAACAACAAAAATAGCTAACAATAGGCTCGGCGCCCATAGCTCAGTGTTAGAGCGCACATAGCTCAGTGTTAGAGCGCTGGACACATACAGTGGGGCTGGTGGGTTCAAACTTGGCCTCGGCCTGCCAAACAAAATGACAACACCACCACCAAAAAATAGCTGGGCATTGTGGCAGGCGCCAGCTACTTGGGAGGCTGAGGCAAGAGAATCGCTTAAGCCCAAGAGTTGGAGGTTGCTGTGAGCTGTGGCACCACGGCACTCTACCAAGGGCAACAAAGTAAGACTCTGTCTCAAAAAAAAAAAAAAAACAGCTAATAATGACCAAGCACTCACTATGTGCTTTATACACATTAACGCTCACAACCACCCTGCCAGGTGGGTGCTACTACCCACATACTTGCCCAAGGCCCCTGTAGGCCCAGTTCCCTGCACGGGCACTGCTACCCTGGCCACCTGCACTCTGACCAGAGATGGCTTGGTCTCCACTAGCTGGACCAGCCTGACCCTGGGTGGGCTCCCAGGGCCCTAGTCTGCCCCAGGAAGCAGCTGGAAAGCCATTCTCTGTCCCCCTACATCCATTTCCCTCCTTTCTGACATGTCCCTCATGGGTGCACAGCACTTTACAGCATGCAAGTGCTTCATCTGGGTCTCACGTCAATCTGGGAAGATAAGCAGGACAGAGCACAACTCCACTTTACAGAGAAGGAAATCACGGTGGCACCTGGTATGTTCCTGGCACTGTTTCACAATGTAATCTTCCCCATTATCCCTTCCAAGACTACCATTACCCCTCTCTACAGATGAGGAAACTGAGGCAAAAAAGGCAATAACTTGCCATGACCCAGCATCACGTCAGTGGCATTAGAGATCAGGCAGTACTTGAACCCAGGTCTCCCTGCAGGGAGTCTCTGGAGGCCACGACAATGACCAACTGCATCCCAAAGGCCAGAGCAGTCTGACCCATCTCCCCTGCTGTTCCTGGCCATCCAGACCCTCCTAGACACCCAGACACGTGGGCAGGCGTCTGGCCAACCACTTGGGATAGTTCTCAGCAGCCCCTGGGGCTCAAGGCCAGAAGTGCTAAGCCTGGTTCTGGCACGATCCCCTAGGCACCCCCACTCTATCCTGGTCCCACAGCACCCCAGCCAGAGCTGCCCCCCCAACCCAGCCTCTCTCCCCTGCCCATGGATCCAAATTTCCATTCCCTCAGCAGCATGAGCTCAGTGGGGAGGAAAGCAATCTGATTACAAGCAGTCCTGGCCTCGGGGTCGCCAAGGGTGTGGGCACCATAAAGCAGGCGCCATTCACAGTGTTGGGCAGGGCAGGGGAACAGCGCAGGAAGCCTTGGACGGCAGGGCCAGACTCTACCACCACAGTGCTGGGCCACGTCCTAAGCCTCAGTTTCTCTACCTAGAAAACATGCCTTATCACTGCTGCCTTACCCAACTCTCCAGATGGCTGTGCAGTTCACAGTGAAAAGGGTGATGCTTTAAATACAACTCCAACATGAGGAGGCTTTATCATTACCAATCAAATTGAACAAGCTTTCTCTGAGTGCCTGCCCCATGCCTGGTGGGGGACGCTGGGGTCACAGAGAGGAATAAACACAGTCCCTGCTCCCAAGATCTCCTGACTGGTGGGGGAGACCGACAGTAAACAGGGAGTCACCGCAGCAGCCAGGGTGTGGGGAGGAAAGCTCCAGGAACTGTAGGGACCCTAAGAAGGAGCTCTGACCCAGCCTGACGGGCAGGGCTGGGCTACAAAGGCCTTTAATGAGTCTGAAAAACCAAAAGGAGTTAGCCGAATGGAGGGGAGAGGGCGTTCAAGGCAGGGAGCAGCAGCGGTCAGGGCGCAGAGAGACAGGGCACTAGGGCAGAGTAACGAGGACAGATGACATGAGCAAAGCACACTGCACACAACAGGCGCTCAGAACAGGGTCATGCTCTTCCCCTCCCTAGATCCCTCCCCCCAAGGTACTCAGGTCCAAGTTTAGAATTCTCACTTCCTTTCTGCAAGATGTGCCCTTCTGCCTTCTCTTCCCAGTGTCTCTGTTCATAACTTCCAGGCACCAAACTGGGACCAGCCTATCAACTAAGGTCATGCTGACGGGAAAGTGGGGAAGCAGCAGCACCCCCAGAAAGAAAGCCCAGACTTGGCACATGCTGCAGGACGCCAGCTCTGTCTCTCACAGGCTGTGTGACCTTGGGCAAGTCACTCAGGGGCTCGGACCTGGACTTGGGGTAGAAGGAGTTATTACCAACTAGGTCACTCCAGGTACCTGGCACGGTCCTGGACACACAACAAAGTGTTCACTAGTAGGAGCTAAATCCTCACAGTCATCGTGAATTGAGCCCACAGAGTGACTCAATAAGCATGAAGTGCTACGCCAGGCAACAGTCCTGATGCAGAGGGCAGCCAAAGTTACGGGCATCTGTGACCTCACCTGTGAATAACTATCACACTCCTGCCTGGGAGCAGCCCGGATGCCACCGTGAGGTTTTCATCTCACAGGGGGGGATGGGGAGGGGTGAGAGGCCTCCAAGGTCATGGTGCAAGTCCTAGGAGAGAGTGTGTGCAAAACACAAAGTGCAAGTGAGGAGGGAGGGAGCAGCGTGGGGAGAGACAGGCCTGGGTGAGCCAGAGACCAACCAGAAGGGGCCGCAACAGCAAATGAAGATATTTACCCAGTGAGCTCATTCCTCCTGCCAGGCCCCTTATAGCTCTCCCTGGGCACCCCACAGAGGAAGCCTCCTCCCAGTGCCCCAGGCAGGACAAAGTGCCCACCTGGCCACTCTGCACAGTGATGGTTCACTTGAGTCTGTCTTTGTCCATCCAGGTGGGAGCTCTCTGAAGGTAGAGACCTGTCTCTCAGGTGCCACCACAGCAGACAGGAGAGCAGACAGTGAACGCCCAGCATGGCAGAGGGGTCAGCCTGACCCAGGGCTTCCTCCCTCCACTCTGTGCCATAGAAGGCCTAGTTCAAGGAAGGCAGGAGGGGAGTAGAGAAGGCTGGTGGCCAAGAGCTTGGTGCCCAGGGCAGAACAAAGGAGGGGAGGCAGCCTGGAGGTGTGTGTGGCACTGGGGCCCATAAGCTGGCTTTTACTGAGCACCTACTGAATACAAGGGCATTCAGTTATATACAGTGCCTCGTTTAGCCCTAGAAACAAAAACACTTCATCTGGACCACAGATTAAGCAATGCAGCCAAGATCACTCATCTTAGGAGAGGCTCGAGTCTGCCTGACCCAGGGCAGGGCCCTGCTCCTGGGTGCCAGGGCATCTCCTGAGAATAAGCGTAGAATCCGCAGTCAGGAAGCAGCACACCAAGTACAGAGACATCTGAAATGCGAGAATCCTCAGGGCCCATCTGCTTTCGGCAGTAACCCCTGCTTTACAAGGTGGGACAATTCTGAGAGTTTTCCTCCCCTCAGGGAGCCAGCGAGCTCCAAGTGGCTAAAGCTTCACTCAGCACAAGTTTGAGTTTAATAAAACGAAAAGCAGCTAATGGTTAACAATAAAAAATAATATTTTTCCTTCAAGCAATTAAGTTGTAATACAGATCTCACTAATTCCTTCCTGCTCTTTCCCTTGAGATCTCAGATTGAATACCAGAAGAAATAAATTATGCATCATTATTCCCCACTTGAAACCCAAGTTTTAAAGAACCTACGGGAGAAATACTGCCTCCCTCATCAAGGCAGAAATCTGAGGATTTTTGTAATGGGGTCATATAACAAGTTATCTTTCTGCGGACGCAGGCCACGCTACCTCCCTCCCTCATAAAAATCGACAAATTCACTTGTTATCCCTTCTCCAAAGAACCATAGTGTGTAAAACATTAATCTTAACCACAACACAACTACAAATTCTCCATGGCCCCCTCTGTCTACAGGAAAATAAGACTCCCCCACTCTTCACCTCACTTAGCCAGGTACTCAAGGCTCTCCAGCCTCCTGGCCTTCCTTCTCTCTGTTCTCTCCGGCACTCTGAGTCCACCCAAGCAGAATGCAGAGCTGTCCTCACCCCTGACACGTGCATTCCCACCTCTGTGCCCTGCTCATGCCAATCTTTTTTTTTTTTTGAGACAGAGTCTCACTATGTTGCCCTCAGTAGAGTTCCATGGAGTCATAGCTCACAGCAACCTCAAACTCTTGGGTTTAAACGATTCTCTTGCCTCACCCTCCCAAGTAGCTGGGACTACAGGCAACTGCCACAACGCCCGGCTGTTTTTTTGTTGCAGCTGTCACTGTTGTTTAGCAGGCCTGGGCTGAGTTCAAACCAGCCAGCCCCGATGTATGTGGCTGGTGCCCTAACTGCTGAGCCATGGGGGGCACCAAGCCACTCATGCCAATCCTGACATCTGAAACTCCCTGCTCACCAATGCCCAAAGGCCCACCCTCCTCCACTAAGACTCTTCCCTTCCTCAGCTGGAATGAACTCTGACTCTTAAAGATGCTTGGCTTACTACCCTGGGTGTCAGCCTCTCAAGACAGCCACACAGCCAGAGGCCATAACGGTGGCTCCCACCTGTACTCCTAGCACTCTGGGCGGCTGAGGTGGGAGGATCACTTGAGTTCAGAAGTTTAAAACCAGCCTGAGCAAGAGCAAGACCCCATTTCGACTAAAAGTAGAAAAATTAGCCAGGAGTTGTCGGTGGGCGCCTGTAGTCCCAGCTATTCAGGAGGCTGAGGCAAGAGGCTTGATTGAGCCTAGGAATTTGAGGTTGCTGTGAGCAGGGCTGAGGCCACAGCACTTTAGCCAAGCAATAGAGTGAGACTGTCTCAACACACACACACACACACAAAAAAAAAAAGAAAAGAAAAGAAAAGAAAAAGGAAAAAAAAAAGAGAAGAAAGATAGCCACATGAGACTAGGCACAGAATGCTTCAGGGTGGTACCCCCTATGCCACTTTACTTTGGACACCCCTTCCACTGTACCTAGCACGGTGCCCAGTATTTTACAGGCAGTGTGCCCACATTCCCTGGGTGAATTACTAAACAAATGTAACCACTGAGGCCAGGGAAGAGAGCTGACAGAGGCAGGGCAGAACCTTTGGACATCGCCCAGGTTGTAGGGAAGGCAGTCTCGAGCATTAAACCCAAAGAGTGATGCAACGACAAGCTCTCCAGGGAAAGTGGAGGGAAGATGGCATGCTGATCCCGCAGGCCACCCCACCTGAATTCCCTCGCGGGCTCTCCCTGCCCACTGGGCAGAGCTGGGACTTCTCTAGCTCAGCATTCAAGGCCTTTGTGAGCCTCTCGCCTGCTCCCCACCTTCGCTTCCGACTCTAGTGGCTTCAGACACACAGTTCCTCCCACCACTCTGCCTGGGGGACCCCTCTTCATCCTCCAAAACACAGTCTGGTGTCAATGTCCTCCTCCAAGAGGCCACTGTCTGTCCCAGAGTCTCCCCTTACTCAGGCTGTGAGCACTCCCGGGAAAGGCTCAGGATGTGATTCCTGGGCTCAAGCAAGCCTTTTGCCCCATTCAGGGCTTGGGAAGCATCAATGGAGTTGAACTGAACAGAGCTCTAAGGAGGAAAGAGAAAGCGCTCCCGGAAGGACCTCCCCATCCACTACGCTTCTCACAGTCCAGCCAACACTCATTGAGCAACGTCTCAGAGGCAGGTGCTACTATTACTATTTTACAGATGAGGAAACAGAGGCACAGAAAGGTTAAGAAACTTGCCGGGGTCACAGAGCCCCTGAGAAGTGGAAGTGGGCTCAGGACCAGGGGTTCTAACTGCTGTAACCAACATCTCTGTAAAAGCGGGGACCTGCATCAGGGTGGGGTGGGGCAGAGTTATTCTAGGAACAAAACCCCTCACACTTGAAAACCTCCCTGTCTCTCCACCCATTCTCTGCCATTGGCCCTCCTCTGCACTGCCCAGGCCAACATTCCAAGGGCTCTCTACACCACCCACCCATCACCAGACCAGACAGCCAACAGGGCACGATTAAAGAACCAACCAGAAAAATCCCGTAAATTCTTCCCAGCTCCAGTGTGGGATGTCTGAGCTGGGGGACAACCTCAGTGCACAGCTCTGAAGACAAATGCCACGGGCCACGTCCCCTCAGAACACACTCCAAAGGATGACGGACGTGGAAGGAGCTCCAGGCGGTGATTTTCCATCCGACGACTTCCGATTCCCTGATGTCAGGGAGCAGGAAGAGGAGCCAACTCAGGCCTCTGCCTCTAAGTCCCCCTCATGCTCCCCGAGAGGCAGGTTTTGGCAGCAGCCTATGAGGCCCTTCTATAACCCAAGGTTCTCCCCCACTCACTTCAGCAGAAATGGGGTCTGACAAAACCAGAGGGCAAGGTGGGTCGCCCAGCACATACGGAGGCCATGACCCCCTTCCCCACTCAGAGACAAGACATTTGTGAGCTCAGAACATCAGCCCTTGGGGCTAATCCCAGGGACTGCAGTTCAGGCGCTGCCACCTAGGTGCTGTCAGGCAGAGGTGCTGCACAGCAGAGCCACTTCCCAGAAGGCCCACGTGCAAGACCTCTAGCCAGGCTGCCCTGCAGACCTGCTACCACCACGGCACTGCTCACGTTCTCCCTCATCTCCCTCGGCCAGGCTTTCCCATCGTTTCCTTCCCACTGCCTGCCACCTCACCGTTTAGGAGCCCATGGGCCTGCATTATCTCATCTGACCTCGCCACAGCCCTGTGTGGGCAGCACCTTGACCCCATTCTTCAGAGGAGGAAATGGCTCAGAGAATGCAGTGACTTGCCCAAGGCCCCCCGACTAATAATGGCCGTCAGAGTCATAAAAGGAGTCACCTACAAGTAATAGCAGTGTGCTTAGGACATACCTAGCCCCACACTAGGTGTGCCCCACTTAGGACACACCTAGCCCCACGCCTGCCCGGTCTTCTCAGGCGCCATGAAAAGAGCTGGGCTGAGCATCCTCTATCCAAAACACAGGGGACCAGAAGTGCTCGGGGTTTCTTTGGATTCTGGAATCTTAACATTATACTTACCCACTGAGCATCCCTAATCCAGAAATCTTATTAGCAAGAAAAGAACAAGTGATCCCATCTCAGAGTGGGCAAGGGACTTGAAGAGAAACTACTCTGAAGAAGACAGGAGCACAGCCTACAGACATATGAAAAAATGCTCACCATCCTTAATCATCAGAGAAATGCAAATCAAAACTACTTTGAGATATCATCTAACTCCAGTAAGACTAGCCCACATCACAAAATCCCAAAACCAGAGATGTTGGTGTGGATGTGGAGAAAAGGGAACACTTCTACACTGCTAGTGGGAATGCAAACTAATACATTCCTTTTGGAAAGGTGTTTGGAGAACACTTAGGGATCTAAAAATAGACCTGCCATTCGATCCTACAATTCCTCTACTAGGTATATATTCAGAAGACCAAAAATCACATTATAACAAAGACATTTGCACCAGAATGTTTACTGCAGCCCAATTCATAATTGCTAAGTCATGGAAGAACCCCAAGTGCCCAATGACCCATGAATGGATTAATAAATTGTGGTATATGTACACCATAGAATATTATGCAGCCTTAAAGAAAAATGGAGACTTTACCTCTTTCATGTTTATATGAATGGAGCTGGAACATATTCTTCTTAGCAAAGTATATCAAGAATGGAAGAAAAAGTAACCAATGTAGCCCTACTATGAAACTAATTCATAGCTTTCATATGAAAGCTATAACCCAATTATAGCCCAAGAATATGGGGAAAGGGGAGAGGGAGGGGAGAGGAGGTAGAGGATACGTAGAGGGAGGGTAATTGGTGGGACCACACCTACGGTGCATCTTACAAGGGTACATGTGAAATTTACTAAATGTAGAATATAAATGTCTTAACACATTAACTAGAAAATGCCACGAAGGCTACATTAACCAGTTTGATGAAAATACTTCAAATTGTATATAAAACCAGCACATTGTACCCCATGATTGCATTAATGTACACAGCTATGATTTAATTAAAAGAAAAAAATCAGAAATCCAAAGTGCACCAATGCAGCTCAGCACTCATAGCTCAGTGGTTAGGGCACCAGCCACATATTCCGGGGCTGGCAGGTTTGAACCCAGCCCAGGCCTGCTATACAACAATGACAGCTGCAATAAAAAATAGCCAGTGGGCACCTGTAGTCCCAGCTACCTGGGAGGCCAAGTGAGGCAAGAGAAGCGCTTAAGCCCAAGACTTTGAGGTTGCTGTGAGCTGTGACGCCACCGCACTTTACTGAGGGTGACATATAGTGAGACTCTGTCTCAAAAAAAAAAAAAAAAAAAAAAAAAAAAATGCACCAGTGAGTATTTCTTTTGAGTGTCAGCACTCAAAGAGCTTCAAATTTTGAAGTATTTCAGATTTTAGATTATTGGATTAGCAATACTCAATCTGTTCTATAGACCAGGTACTTAAACAACAGAAAGTTGTTTCTCACAGTTTTGGAGGCTAGAGAAGTTCAAGATCAAGGTGCCAGCAGGGTATGTTTCTGGTGCAGGGTCCGATTGCCATCTTCTCTCTGTGTCCTCACATGTGATGAGCATATTCTCTGGTGTCGCTTGTAAAAGCATCACTCTCATTGTGGGGACCCTGCTCTCATGACCTCATCTAATCCTAATTACCTTCCAAAGACCACGTCTCCAAAAACCACCTCGTTAGGGGTTAGGACTCCAACTCGTGAATGGAGGGAGGGACAGAGGGAGGATTTGCAAAGAGTCACACAGCCAGAAGAGGTAGTATTCAAACTGAGCCCTCCTGGACCCAACGCCGCGGCTCTGAGCTTGGCTGCCTCTATAGAGGACAGCAGTACCCAGCAACGTGCTCAGCCAGGGCCTGAGCCCCACTGTCCATGCTAGCCCAAACATTCCGAATCCCTAGAGGAACCAATGTACAAGGGAGCAGGCAGATGTCCCACTGTTGACCCTCCTCCAGGGCCGCTGCCTGCCCTCATCTCCCCTCACAGCAGTCTCACACCAGACTCCAGCCCCTTGCTCCCTCCCCATTTTCAGGGAAGGAATCTGAGACCCTGAGGAAGGGGCGGGAATGGAAGACCAAAGCTCTGGATTTCCTCCCATGATCCCACATGTGATGTGCTTCCAGCTCCCCCCTGTGCCTCCTGATAGTCTGAAAGGAAGGACAGACAGACAGAGAACACTGTGAGCAAAGGCCCAGCCTGCACCCTGAGTTAGTCCCGGGAGACAGGGTGAGGTGCAGGTCCAGAGGGGTGCAGGGCAAGATCAGGCAAGAGTTTGCTTTTAGCTTTTCTTTTCTTTCTTAAAATTAAGATACAACTCACAGGACACAAGATTCATCCTTTTAAAGTATACTATTTAGTGGTTTTACTAAATTTACTAAATTTACTAAAAATTCACAGAGTTGGGTACCTATCACCACTAATTCCAGAACGTTCTTAGTACCCCAAAAGAAACCCTGGACCTGGTTAGCAGTCATATCCAACTTCTCCCTCCTCCTAGGCCCTGGCAACCACTAATCTACTTTCTGTCTGCAGAGATTTGCCTTCTCAGGACATTTCATGTAAATGGACTCTTAAGGTACCTGCCTGGCCTCTTTCCCCCAGCGTGATGTTTTCAAGGCTTCTCCACGCTGCAGCAGGCATCAGTACTTCATTCCTTTTCATGGCTGTGTAATATTCCATTGTGTAGACACACCATGTTTTGCTTATCCATTCATCAGCTATAGGACATTTATGGTTGTTTCTACTTTTTTTTTTTTTTTTTTTGAGACAGAGTCTCACTTAGCCACCCTCATTAGAGTGGTGTCACAGCTCACAGCAACCTCAAACTCTTAGGCTTAAGTGATCCTCTTGCTTCAGCCTCCTGAGTAGCTGGGACTACAGGTGCCCACCACAACACCCAGCTATTTTTAGAGATGGGGTCTCACTCTTGAGCTCGAGCAAAACACCCACCTGAGCCTCCCATTTCTACTTTTTGGCTATGATGAATAAAACTGCTATTAAACACCGTACAAATTTCGTACAAATTTCATGTTATGGAGTTTTCAGTTCTCTTGGGTGTATGCCTAGGAGTATAGTTGCTGGGTCACATGGTAACTATGTTTATTCTTTAGAGGAACAGCAGACTGCTGCCTCCCACCAGCAGCTGTGCCTTGTACATTCCCACCAGCAGTGTATGAAGGCTCCGATTTGTCTGCACCCTCACCAACACTTGCTATATATTTTTTGGTGACAGCCATTTTATTGGGTGTGAAGTGTCATCTTACTGTAGGTTAGCTAAGGTTTTGAACTCTCCACTCAGGGACAGTTATTTTCTTTTTTTTTTTTTTTTAGAGACAGAGTCTCACTTTGTCGCCCTCGATAGAGTGCTGTGGTATCACAGCTCACAGCAACCTCCAGTTCCTGGGCTTAGGCGATTCTCTTGCCCTCAGCCTCCCGATTAGCTAGGACTACAGATGCCCACCACAACACCCGGCTTTTTGTTGCAGTTTGGCTGGGGCCAGGTTCGAACCTGCCACCCTTGTTATATGGGGCTGGCACCCTACTCACTGAGCCATAGGCACTGCCCTATTTTCTCCCCTAAAAGGAACTTTGGGACCAGACACAGAGGTTCCTATTGATAATTCCAACACTTTGGGAGGCAGAGGCAGTAGATCACTTGAGGCCAGGAGTGTAAGATCAGCCTGAGCAACATGGGAAGACCACATCTATACAAAAAAAAAAAAAAAAAAAACTTAGCCAGGCACAGTGGTGTGCAACTGACGTCCCAGCTATGCAGGAGGCTGCAGTGTGCCATGATGATTCCACTGTACTCCAGCCTGGGCGGCAGAGCAAGCCCTGTCTCTAAAATATAAAAAAGAGGAACTTGGCATCTGAGCCCATAGCCCACCTTGGCTTCCTCTTGTCAAAAAGAGCACTTACCTTCCTGAGGATTCTCATGATGGGCCAGTCACTATTCCAAGCCCCACTACTGTCCCCATTTCATGGACACAGAAAGAAGTGGCTGCCCAACCTGGTGACTGGCTCTCAACCACCAGGATCTTCTACCACCAGTGTCAAAAAAGACAATGCTGCAAATGCACTCTGTTTGGAAGTGAAAGACCCCACCACCATTAGAAAGCCCAGCTTCCTCTGCAGTCAGCCGGCCCCCCTACCTGTGTGTGCCGGGCCCACAGTCAGCATTTAATAAATTTTTGTGGAAGGCAGGCAGACAGGCTTCCCATGTTTCTCCCTCCCTGCGTTGGCCCACGCTGGTGCTTCTACAGCAAGTCCCTCTCTATTCCCCTCCGTCAGGGCGGCAGAGTACTGCAAGGTCAGATGGGGCTGGAAGTCCAGTGTCTGGGCTCCAAGGTCAGTACTCCTGCCCTCACCAGGATCACTCTAAGGCTTTTTCCTCACCTGTAAAATGGGATAAGAGTAATACCTACTTCACAGGGCAATGGTGAAGATTAAACAAGTTAATACACGGAACAGTGCTGAGCACAGGGCAAACTGCAGTAAACATCAACTCCCAGGAGGGAGCCTTCCCCTGGCCTCTGCCCCTGCCATGGTAGGGCAGTACAGAGCTGTGGCCTGCAAGAACAGCATGGCAGGGCTTCCTCACTCGGGTAGGGATGAGGAGAGAGAGGTGGCTGGCCCTGAGCCACCTGGATGCAGGCCAGAGCCTCCTTATCACTGCCCTACTACTTGTAGTCACTTGCAGGCACCCTGGTGGCAGCCCCAGGTAGCTGGTGTGAGGTCAGGGGGCTGCTCTCCCAAGCAGGGGTTACCACCACGTGGCCAAATGCCCTGAAACTCAACTAAGCCCAATTAATGAGGAACGACTGTATCAGCTAGAAGACTCTGGGCATGTTCTCCACACGACCATAAACTCTAACAGCCAGCCAGCCCTGACCTGTCTACTGACACCTTCCCACAGACCTTGGGATCCTGTCCTCTGAAGCACAGCCTGCCAACAGGGCCACAAAGCTTGTCCCCTGGGGTGGGGCTGGTGTTGTTCCGGCTACCTGAAAGGCCTCAGCAAACCATCATAGCATCAAGGCTCCCGTATGTTCAACAGATCATTTCTGGCTTCAAAGTCAATCAGACCCAGGCTCCAACCCCCACATGCCAGTCACCAGCAGGGCAAGCAACGTCACCTCTCCTATCCTCTTCTGTGTTAGTTGTAAAAATGCTTCCATCTCTTCCTGGAAGGTCCCCAGGGTGCCGACATTTCCTGCATGTTGGCCCCGTGCCTGGCACCACTCTGGGCATTTTCCATGTATCAGCCCACTTTATCTTCACCAGCACTTTGTGAAGTAGGTTCTATTCTTATCCCCATTTTACAGACAAAGCAATGGAGCAGATTAGTATAAAGGAGAGACACACATGCAGGGCACCTGCTCAGAGGCAAGAGTCCTCGCTCCCAATAGAAATAGGACAGCACGTGCCCCAGAGAGTCCCTGGCGCAAACTGATCTCCATGCAGCCTGCAACACAAACTTCCCAAACCAAGCCAGTCAGGGCCCAGAGGAAGATGCTTGGAATTCTGCCGCCTGGGCTAGGAGTTCTCTCCAGCCTCCCACTGGGAAAGCAGTGCCACAGACTCTAACGGCCTCACAACTCTATGACCAGGGCCAGTGAGATGCAGGGCAGGGCAAAGCACTCCTGATCCCTCCACAACCAAAACCACACACATTTAAACCTCTTAGATTTTCCAATTTTAATCAAGTCTACCCCAGAGCAACATTCTTCAATAAGGGGGATTTGTTCAGCTTGTTCTGAGAATGAGTGTTACCTACTAAAGAAACAACCCTCTCCCTCAGGGCCACTTGTGCATTTAAGACCCTGCGGCCTTTGAAAATTCCCCTCTCCCCACCTGGAAGAAATACACTGCAGAAAGCCGGGCATTCCCAGGGCCGCCCCACCCAGAACAGCACCTGCAGAGGAGCACTTCTAACTGGCTCCTGCCTGCTCACTGTCAGCTCCACTTCTGACCCCTCCTAACGAATTTATGGCAGGAATAAGGCAAGCATTATCAATTCTGTCTTACAGGTGGAGAAATTAAGGCACAGAGAGGGGAAGTAACTTAACTCAAGAACACACAGAATCAGAGGCAGGGCCCTTCACCTGCTCATTCGATAATGAGTCAGTCCTCCCCGGCATTTATTCAGTGCATTCCCCATCTTGTAGCACCCAGCCACATCACCCTAAGCCAAGGTGAGCATATGAACCATGGTGAAGAGGGGGCGGGGCAGCGAGAGCTTAAGGAGCTGACTCCTTATGAGTTGTTCCATCTCCAGGAGCCCAGGGTCTCTCCCAGGGTGAGGCAGTGGGGCAGAGACAGGGAAGTCCTGAGCTGCAATGGGAGAGAGACCCCTGGCCCTGTGGGACCTAGCAGCCCCCAAACCTTGAGCAAGTCACTTCCACTCCAAGCACTGCCTCAAGGTAAGACAAAAGAGGTTAAAGGAGGTGAATGCTCTTTGTCACATGGAGGCTTCACTGTTATTTATGTGGTCTGCAGTTTTCCAAGTGCTCTCATACACCTCACTGGAGGCAGAAAGGGATTCTCCTCCCCATTTTGCAAATGAGTAGAGGGAGGCCAGGAGAGGGACGATGACCAGGATGGCTTGAAGTAACACCTGCTCCCAGCACATGGCTGACAGGGCATCAGGCCAATGAATGAAAAAGACCTTTGGCATTTCAGGGCTTTTCCTAGGCTATGCTCTGCCTCTTGGGAAGACTTCACAGATTCTAACTCCTTGCCAGCCCCAGGTCAGACTCTTCACATTTCTATTGCTTTTGACTCCCCCGGCAACCAGTTATCACACAGGACACCATAGTCCAGGGAGAAGAGTGACCTCCCCAAGGTGCCCACTGGCAAGAGACAAAGCCAGAGGATGAATCCAAGCTGGCTGACTCCACAGCCAGCTTCCCTGACACCCCACAGATTTCTCCCCTCACAATGCATCCCCATAAAAATCAGAGGACAAATTTCTAGGTACATGGCAGGTGATGACTGATAAAAAAAGGCTCTTACATAGAGAGAAAGTCAGTGTTTCTAAAAGTAAGCTTTTTCATTTGGGGAGGTGCAGAGGGGAGGAATCAATCCTTCTCTCTTCTCTGTCAGCCCCTCTGCTTCTCTACAGCAACTAGTAAACCAGTTAGAGGTGCTACAGAGAAATTTTAAATATGAAAAAAAAATAATAATAAATCCAGTCTTCTTCTCATTAGCTCTCAGGTCACCTGCCGCCAGGTAGCCATAAAAGGAAAAGAAAAAACCCTGAGTGCTCTGTTTGTGCTCAGACCTAGGGTCAGCAGTTCCCAGCCCCAGACTCTTCCTGAGGCAACAGGAGGCAGAAGGAAGGAGGTGGGGGTGGAGCCTTCCATCCCAAGCTGTTTCCACTTTTTATATTTACCCAAATCCTTTAATTGACCTCCGTGGAAAGACTCCCGATTAGGCTAATCCTGCCTACTGAGCTTTCCCATTAATGCTCCTGGGAAGTCGGGGGAAGGCCAAGGAAACACCCCACGTCCTGGAGCAGCAGTCAGCCAGGCCATCCCATGCTGACCATCTGGTGCCCCTGCCCTCCCCACCTGCAGGGTCTGAGCAACAGGAAAGGACTCTGGAATCGGGAGGGCTAAATTCTGGCTGCAGCCTACTACTGGCAGTGACCTTGGAAAGGGTCTCAGTTTATCTTTAATAACAATAATAACATTGGCTAATATACCATGGAACACAGCTAAGGGATGGATGTTATTATAGTTCCCACTGTACAGGTGAAGGAACCAAGGCCCAGTGAGGTTAAGTATCTTGCCCAGAGGCAAAGGCACTGAATTGCAGAAGAAGGGCCCACAGGCATCCTTGGGATCTCTGTCAACGTTCTCAGCCCATGCCACTCTTGACTCCCCTTATAACAGCCTCTGAGCTGGGCCATCCACTTGTCTCTTATGAAAGAATGTATAGGACAGAGCCTGGCACAAAGGAGATGCTCAAAAAAGGAGCATTCATTCCCCTCCCCTCTTCCCTAGACGGTACCGAGTGAGAGGAGGTCTTCATGTCCAGCCCTCTATGCAGCACAGGTCCCCAGCTGGGCAGTAGTGACAAACAGTTCCATCCAAGCAAAGGGACCGCCTGCCATCTTCAGCATTTCCTGCAGCCAGCTGAGGGGGTGACTCCACCCTCAAGACCCCATCAGGGACTGCCTCCTTCTCTCTGAACTGGCCTTTCAAAGGGGCTTTCATTATCGGGCTTTAATGTCTCACATGATTTAATCGGAAACACGTGCCTTGTAAATATCGTCTGTCATGTTCCATTAGATTCACAGGGAAAAGTACAAGTCAATAAACAAAGGTTGTAGCATAAATCTACCTTGAACACATAATACCTCAAATAAGAAAATCAAAACATGTGTGGCCTCTGACCTGCAAAGTTTCACGAGCAGGAACTTGGGGTATAGTCAGAAACATTTCTAAATGTTCATAATTAATAAGGAAGCTGGGGCTGGCCAGTTTGCACAGTGCTTGGGGAGCCCTTTAACAAAAGAATCTGCCTTGGCAGCACCTGTTAAATCACAAAGCGCTCCTACCTAGACCACAAACTGGACTTTTCCACCGCAGAAAGACGCCTGAGGCCTAAGTAGAAATTTCTTTTTTAAAAGAGGGTGTGTTTGCCCCCACTGTCCCTGGATGGGGGATGTAGGAAAGGATGGTATGAAAAGAGCCCTCCTTCTTCCCTTCCAATCCCCTTCTTCCCTGTCCTCCCAGGTGTCCTGAAGCCCTGAAATGGAGACAGGGGAAAGAAGATGAGGTTGAGGTCTGAGAGTCAAACCGCCTGGGGTCTGAGCCCACACTCTGCCTTTTAGGCCCATGAGGCTGTCGTCTCTGTCTCATCTGATCTTCATCAAGCAGGAAAGCAGTTAATAACAGCATGTTCTCTTGCAGTGCTCTTGCTATTAGAGAAACCAAAACTATTTATTAATTTCCCCCCCCTCAAAAAAAACAAGCATTTACCATCTTAAGTGAGGTACTGGACAAAGACTGGGCTCGTGTGTGCCCCATCCTGGTGCATTTTAGACATGCAAATCCACCCACCCTCAGTGAGGATCTCCCCAGAGCTTTGAAAGGAAAGCAAAGGCTGAAGGCAGCTTGACAGAGTGGAAGACTCAGTTTTCTCATCTGCCAAATGGGGTAGTACCTCCTCCTTCCCAGGATTGCTACAAGGATTATTACTCAGAATGACACCATAAAACATAATATAAATACGCCTCCCCTTTTAATTAAATTCATAGTTCTCAGTCTCATGGTCCAGATTAACCAACCCCTTAGTTTTGTGGTTCTGAGACTGGGGCTCAGAGGGAGCAAGGGGTTAGCATCACCCAGCCAGCTGGTAATAAAGCCAGTACTCAATTCCCAGGCACTGGGCTGGCAGCTCGGGGACAAAAGGTACTTGACTGTGTGTTTCAGCAGGTCCCTCAGTGCTGTGACCCAGCTTTTTTCCTGGCCCATCCTAGGCTGAACTGACTTCCCTTCCCCAGGAAGACCATCTGGAGTTCTTGCAGCTAGCTCCATTTTGGAACACAGCACACATGCAGAGCCAGGAGGAGTTATCTCTGCCCCTACCTGTCTTACTTCCCACCAGACAGGAGGGAGCCCAGCCCACACCCAGCACACATAGGCACTTGCCACAATCTTAATTGTTTACCTGTTTACTGTCTGTCTCACTAGAACATAAGCTCCCTGAAGTCAAGGACTTCTTGTTCCCCGTAACACTCATGGCTAGAAATGTCAGGTATACAGTAGGACACTCAACAACTATTTGTTGAGTACATTTGTTAAATAAACAACTGTAGTACCCCTGTGTTTCTGTGTATTACAGAATATCAGAGCTGGAAGGGACTTTAAAATCAAGTCTAAGCCACTCATCTGACCCAGATTATCTATCAGGCTGGTTTCCCAGAACTGAACACAGTGCCTGGCACATAGGGGGGTGCTGATGGTGTGAAGGCGAATGGCTGCGGCCAGTAGGATGGTTGTGGCAGTCAGCTGGCCTCCTGGCTGGTTAGATAGACAGGTGGGAGGTACAGGCAGTTAGGTGCGTGAATGAATAAATGGGTGAGAGGATGAGGAGATGAGACAGACAGGAGACAAAGACACATGAGGATCTACTCTCTAGTGCAGCGCGGTGGCTCTCACCTGTAATCCTAGCACTCTGGGAGGCTGAGATGGATGGATTGCCTGAGTTGACAGGGTCGCCACCAGCCTGAGCGAGAGCAAGACCTCGTCTCTAAAAATAGCCAGGCACTGTGCCCGGAACATGTAGTCCCAGCTACTTGGGAAGCTGAACCAAGAGAATCGCTTGAGCCCAAGAGTTTGAGATTGCTGTGAGCTGTGACACCACAGCACTCTACCGAGGAAAACAAAATGAAACTCTGTCTCAAGAAAAAAATATATATATATTTACTCTCTGATCTGACTAATCTTAGAAGGAAAGTCAAGGTGCTGATGGGCCCTCCTTAATATCAAAGACACAAAGCCACACACCTGCTCCTGGAGTCACCCACACAGAGGGTTCCAATTCATCTCCTCGAACCTAGAGCAGAGAGAGCGCAGGATGCAAGGCAGGCTTGCTGAGGGTTAGCTGACGTGATTAGACAGGTGGGCGAAGACAGGATGGCGTTCACACAGACGGGCAGGAAAGTAGAGCGGGCAGCTGAACGGTGAAAGCCTCATCATCTAGCCTGGCGCGGAGACAGATGCAAAGGTACACGGGAGTATCCACGGATGAGAAGGACAACTGGGGAAGGAGTGTAAATCACAAGAGAACTGTGCCTACGTCATAAGTTCCCCAAGGATGGCATGCCCAGGGGAGTCTGCTAGCTCAAAGTGGGGGGCTCCTTCTTCTGAAGCTCCAAAGAGTCCCGGGGACTGCCTAGTCTCTCCCAAGCTTCCCAAACACCATTCCTCTCCACCTTTGGGGAGCACTCAGAGAATGTCACTGGCCCTGAAGCTGGCTCCCCTCTTAGTCTGCAAATGAAATAAGCAGCCCATGGCCTTGTGTCTTTTTCTTTAATTTTTTTTTTTTTTTTTTTTGTAGAGACAGAGTCTCACTTTACCGCCCTTGGTGGAGTGCCGTGACGTCACAGGACTCACAGCAACCTCCAGCTCTTGGGCTTCCGCGATTCTCCTGCCTCAGCCTCCCGAGCAGCTGGGACTA
>CAUYPK010089356.1:0-22657 GCA_963574355.1 Loris lydekkerianus | reverse complement strand
CCCACCAAAAAAAGATCATGGTTACTGTATGGTGGTCAGCGGCTGGTGTGATTCACTATAACTTTCTGCAACCAGGCCAAACCATCACAGCAGAGTCCTATTGTGAGGAAATCGATGAAATGTACCAAAAATTGCATCAGAAGCAGCCAGCACTGGTCAACAGAAGAGGTCTGATCTTGCTCCACAACGCCCATCCGCACGTCTCACAAATCACCATCCAAAAATTAAAGGAATTGAGCGTTGAAGTTCTGCCCCACCCACCATACTCCCCAGACCCCTCACCAACCGACTACCATTTTTTCAAGCACTTCGATAACTTTCTCACCGGTAGAACCTTTGCCAATCAGGACCTAGCAAAAATGGCCTTTGTTGACTTCATCGAATCCCGAGCACCCAATTTTTATGCTGACGAAATTAATCAACTTGTGTTACGTTGGCAAAAGTGCAATGATTCAAATGGCACTTATTTCAATTAAATTGAATAAATATTCACTGAGATGTTACAGTTTAAAACAGACTCATAAAAACGGACAAAAATTTTGAAATGACCTAATAGTATAGTGGAAAATCTATCAATAAGAAAACAAAACCTCTAAAACAGTTTAAATTATTTGGAGCACTTAGTTCCACTCTATTAAAATCATATAAGAAGCTAACACAAGAGCATTAGATGTTAAGAGTATAAACTATTAAAATAAATATTTATATTAAAATATATATGTATAAATATATAATAGTAAAATAAATACATCCAACCCTCTTACTCTAATAGATGAAATAAAAGCTTTTAGAAATGAATGACTATTCCAAAACCTTAGTGCTGATGAGTGACAGAAACAAGAATACATTGCAATTTTTTTAATAACTGCCCAATTCATTTTTTTGAACATCAATATTATCTTTCCATTACGAAGTATTATGAAGAAAGACTATGTTAGGTACATCTAGGACAACCTTCAATTATGTGCAAACTTTACCCTTATTCATTAAAAAATATAAATAGTTTACATGCTATATGAAATATAATTAAAATAGGTTAATAACAAAATATGGCATTTAAGAAATATTTCTTTTTCAAAGTTATACTTAATTAGTCATAACCCATAATGCTTCATCATGATAGTATAATTGTATTAATAAATGCAAAGAAAAGCATACAAAAAATAACATTTCATCAATCTTAAGAAGCACATATTTTTCTTTTATGTTTTAAAATATCTTAAAATTAATGAACTTTATACTTGCCATTACCCGTTTTTTGTTTTAACATCTCTGAAATTTGGATGTATTTATGATTGAGGAAGTCTCAGACAAAATTTTTTTAAGGTTATATTACCTAATTCATGTGGCAGTTCATGACAGAAGACAGCTATAGAGGTACTGAGTCCTCCTGTCATCCCAGCACTGAAAGCTGCTCCTGAAGAGGGTAAGAAAAAAATAAGTCATGTTTACTGATCTTCTGTTTTTACATTTTCATTAACAATGACAGATAAAGCCTCTTTGGTCAATCTAAATTTTTCATAATATATGATTAATGCATCTATCTTATACACTATAGTTTTTGAACATACAGTGGAGTACAACAGGTGTGTGACAATATAGAAAAGGCTATTCAATGAAAGCAACAGTGCATATTTAATTGAGTTCTCTCTCCTATAGAGCCTTTTAATTCACTAATAGCTTGGGAAAAGGAGCAATTTTCATTTTTTCAATCTCTGAGTAGTAGCCTGATGCTCAATCTGAGTTTTATAAGTCTATAATTGCACCTGCTCTCTCACACTGGTATTTATAGATGTTTAAATGGCTAGCATCCTTATCTAAACTTCCCTAGGTCTGTAGCTCAAGCCCAAGAGTTTGAGGTTGCTGTGAGCTGTGACACCATAGCACTCTAGGAGGACAACATAGTGAGACTCTGTCTCTAAATAAATAAATAAATAAATAAATAAATAAATAAAATGTATTAAACTTAAGGTGTAAACTAAACTGTTCTTTTTCAAGAAAATGTATATGTATTTGAAAATACAATGTTAAGAAAGTTCTTCCAATATGGCGATTGTACTTTGAATGAAAAAATCAAGTTATGTGCATTAAAGAAGTATATTATAGACATTTGTGTATATGTTCAAAAAACAATAGACTATACCTTTATACCTCCTAATTAACCTGTCAAACACAAAAGTATAGACTTTGGAAAAATCAAATGACAAGAGTAATATATGATAGTCTATTTGTTAGCTCAGGACAAATTTTAATCTTACACATTATCATTCATAAAATTAGTTTAAATATAATGGAAGAAGAGAAACAGTCTCAAAGAACAAATTATCACCCATGTTTCACGTCTACTCACCAATTGCCAGCCCATCACTGAAGTTGTGGATGCCATCCCCCATGATTACCATCCACGCTATGTTAGCTATTCCTGTTTCTTTCAGATCTGATCCGGAATGACAGGGACCGTGTGAGTGATGAGAATGTTTGTGGTGCCACTGATGATTATGCTTCCTCAGCACAGTTTTGTTCTCATCGTGGTGGTTAGGTGCAGTCGCGTTGAGATCGTGCTCATGGATGGTATGTAATCCATCAGTGTGGGAATGGTCCATGATTTTCTCCTCTTCTATACAAAGGTAATTTTTAGGAGGGGATTCTTGTTGGCCTTCTAAATCTGTCAGTTCAGTTTCATTAAGTCGATCTTCAGAAATAACCGAGTCATCAGTTCCTATACATTTATAGCAAAGAATATGCTTTATCAGGAAGCAAACACATGAATATTTGCTAATTTAAACCCAGAGAAAATAGTGCAATGAACTTTTCTTAAGTGAATGTCTTTAAAAATTCTTTAAAAACTAATTTCCCTTAAATTATTCAGAAGCCATTCTAATTGAAAAATGTTTTCTGCAGTCTGATCAATCACCCAATAAAAACATGAACATGCACACACCAAAAACAACTAGGGTTTGAAGGGTTCAAAAGATACTCCAGATGAGGTGAATGGAAGGGAACTGAAATCAAAAGCAGGCAAAGTGAGGAGAAAAGTTGGAAAATATGAAGATATTATGAAAGTTAAGGCGCAACTCATGGAATAGTCAATGAAAATCAAAGGGTAGAGTGTTACTAAAGCGTTTACAAATAACAAAAGGCAACCCATTATTTTTTCAGAGAAAGAAGGAATTTTAGTGTTTATTCACTCTTACCTTTTTCATTTTAGAAAACAAAGACAAAATTTAAATAATTTCCCCAAGTCACAGGGTCAGCTGATGTCTTTACCTCCCTCAATGGCCCACCATTTGACAGTGCTACTCAGAGATCACTGCGAGGATGAAGTTCAGAAACCCCTTTAAGTTTCTGATAAGCAGTATTTAAAAAAAAAAAAATTAATGTTGGCCTTTCACTAGTTTTCCAAAGCTGTTTGTTAATGTGACAAAGTTTCCTATAATTCCCAAATTGTATTTAGGGGCAGAGTTCTACAGTTAAAAGTTTAGGCTGTCCTTCTGCAGAACATCATTGGTGGATTCAGGGGAATAACAAATTTAAACATAAAGGGAAAAAAATTAGGTTAAAATTTTTTTCCATGTTTCCTGAAAATTATAAGCTACCTCATTACATCTATCAGGCAAAAAATAGATGAATGGATAAGCAGAGATTTTACATATAAATGCTAGGCCAATTCTAAATCATTCATACAGGGAGGAGATATGCACTGTCAAGAAACCAAACTAACATTAATCCATGACTTTCAACATCATTTTCTTTGTTTCACTCATTTTTTCCTGTAAACCATAAGTGCATGTTTCTTCCCTGCTCCCTAGTATACTGGTGCCACATTCCAGCATAAATAAGGCTGAAAATAACGAAAGTAACTAACAAATAAAAGCACAATTAAGACACATTCACATTTAAGGAAATACATGTTAGAAACTAATATTAGGGAAGTCATAAAAATAAAAAATTTCAAACACAGGCATAGTTTAGAAGCAAGATTTCAATTTGTATATCTTAAAAGTTTCTCTTTAGTCAGAATTGTTGTCTACCGGCAAGAGGCTTGAGTTGAAGCCAGTCAGCATCTGGTGTATTGTTTAACTTATGATCTGACAGCTTTCTTCCAATAGTTGATTCTTCTGTGCTCTGCTTCATAAACCATTTCTGTTTTCCCTAAAAAAGGCATCTGATATTAGTATAAAACCTGTAGCCACAATCATCAACAAAAGTCACTTGTTAACGCCTCTGGGAAAAACTGGTGTTAACTTTATACATAAATTAATTAGAAAAAGAGTGAGAAAATTTTTCAAAAAGTTTTTCAACGAATCTACCAGATAAAAACTCCAACTAAATTAGTATTGTCTTTTAATCCTCAACTAAGAGGTTGGATTCATCTCCTTCAAAGTTAAGAACTAAATTATTATATGCAACCAAAATAAAATGAGTAAAATATGTGCAATCTCTCTTATTTAATAGTGTAAGATAATACGAAGTTCCAAAAAATTAAACTTTATTCTTTTGAATTTGTGCAATTAATGTAATCTCAACATTTCCCTGAATGTGACATAACAGAGTCAAATATGAATTAGAATCCTAAATTTGGGGCGCTGGCCACATACACCCAGGCTGGCGAGTTCGAATTGGCCCGGGCCATATATGGCAACTGCAACAGCAACAAAAAAATAGCCACACGTTGTGGCAGGCGCCTGTGGTCCCAGCCACTTGGGCAGCTGAGACAAGAGAATCACTTAAGCCCAAGAGTTTGAGGTTGCCGTGAGCTGCGACGCTACAGCACTTTACCAAGGGCGATACAGTGAGACTCTGTCTCAAAAAACAAACAAAAAAACAAATATATAAATAACCAAGAATCCTAAATTTGAAGTTTACAGCTGAGACTTTAATAAATTTAACAAAACTGGTCAATCAAGAATGACTCATCTGAAAAAAAAAAAAAAGAATTATTCATCTGTCCAATGAAAATAAGATTTTTATGAGGATTAAATGAGATGGTATGTGAACATGAATAGACAAGCATTCTTTTTCTTACCACTTTATAATCAGAAAGTAAACGTAATTTAATTTGTCCTCAATAACTTATAAATTACTGTATTTCATTGTTTACATTTGACTTTTTCCTATTGTATGTTTTAATAGTCTAGCTTTTTAGTACTTTCTTCTTGTTCTTTTTTTTTTTTTTTTTTGCAGTTTTTGGCCAGGGCAGGGTTTGAACCCACCACTTCTGGTATATGGGGCTGGCGCCCTACTTCTAACAACTAATAACTCTTCCAACTTAAATTGTGGCTTTTAATATATGTTAACTTAAGAAACCAAATGTAAAAATAAAAGTCATTGTTCTCTTGTTGTGACCGATACAATGTAGCAAAAACGATTCTGTGCCAGTTCCAGCACTAGTCTTATAAAAGGCCAGCAGCTTTTGCTTTTGCTCAAGGAAACTAGCCATTATCCTAAGAAGAAGCTCAGTCTTGACTATAAAGACAGGCCCTGTGGAGGAGTATCAGGATACAGACAGGGAGGGAAGTATTTTGGGGCTATACAGCCCAGTCCATCTAGGCCAGTAGCCAGATGAATTTGTAAGGAGTAGTGTAACTTTAGCAAATGCTAGGTAGAACAAAAGAACCGCCTGAATCATACCTCAACTACTGACACATAGAGTTCTGAGTAATAATGATAAATAGTGGAAGTAAGCCACTAGGAGAAACTGAGGAAATACAAAATATTGAAAAGAAAATAATACTATAGAGATACCCTAAAGAAACAGTAACCATCAGTCAAGAGGGAAAAAAAAGAAAGAGGAGCCAATAGTCAATAGCACAAAAGTCAATGAGAAGAATATAGAAATTAAAGAAAATATAAGCACCAGACGGAATTTATATTAATTACTTTGATTCTAATTGTCCACTTTCTTAGAAACTCGCAAATCATTCCTCTCAAGGCCTCTAAAGTACTGAAACAAGTCAACAACTTGGATATTATTTAACTTATGGTCTGACAGCTCCCTTGCAAAAGTTGATTTTTCTACAGACTGCCAAATGTCTGTTCTATTCAAATACTACTAATTTGCTTTCTTCTTCTTCTTCTTCTTTTTTTTTTTAAGCCATATCCTTTTTATCTTAGGTTACTAATTGTCCTATTTCTCATAAAGGAGATGCTCTGACTTAACTGGTCAGATACATTTTGATATACTTGAAGAATTTCTTACTATTACATTTACAGCACAACCCACCACCACTAACACCAAAAGTGCTCCTTTCAGTTTTTTACTTCCTACAACTTGAAAAAAGTTGCAATGTTTTGGAAATCAGTTATCGTTACAAAAATAAATGTGTTTCAGTTTAGGTTCAAAATGAAATCAAGAAGATTAAATTCTAAAAAAACCAAAATCTTGACTATTTTGACCTATCGCTTGAAGGGCTACATTTTATACTTATCTGTAAATTACACAGTCTCTAATGTTTTGAACATAAGAAGCACTTAATGTCTGGTCCCTCCATGTTAGTAGACAGACAATTGTAATTCCTCTATTCTATCAGGGTTCACAGTACAGGTTGAGTATCTCTAATTCAAAAGCCCCCAAATTCACATCTTGTTGAACACCAACGTGCTGCTCAAAGAAAATGCTTTATTGGAGCAGTTCAGAGTTTAGATTTTCAGGTTAGTGAAGCTCAACTGGTAATTCTCAAACTGCTTTACATATTTTGTAATATGTTATTGTAGTGATGAACCATTAAATACTTGTATTTCTTATAACTAATCAACTATCACATCCTCTTATTTATACTCTCACTTAATTCTCTTAATCACCTTTTCTTCCCCCATTCCTTCTGCCATGACCCTACTTCAAGCCCCTGTTATCTCTCTTCCACATCATCCTGCAGGAATCTCCTTCATCAACTCTTACTCTCCTCTAGCCAGTTTTGTTCCCCCCCCATATTTTATTTGCCAACCACTAGCCCTTCAAAGTCCAAATGGCATTAGATTTCTTTCACTTTTCTCTATGTTGAACCTTCCCAGTGCCTTTCATCATTCCTCAGATATTACTTCACTGGTTTCACCATCTTAATCACCTCCCTCCCCTGCCCCCCAAGAAGGCAATAAAATGTGTACTAACTAAAATATGAATTATGATATGAAAATACAGATGAGAAGATTTCCTTCCCATGATTTAGACAACTACTGGAAATCATAGGGAATGAGTCATATTCATACAGCTAGTTGTGTATTCAAGTTCAGCACTTATTCCAAAACAAAGCACATTTTTTGTCTCAAGGGGATATATACAAAACATATACATAGGCAAACAAAATATACACGTAAAAATAGCATAAAATTATATCTTAAGAGTAGACTGTACATATTAAGATCATGATTATCCTGAGTTTTTGAGGGAAGATAAAATGATATTTGAAGTAAACTAACAAAATATAAGGCTTTTCTAACTAACTTTTTGTGTGGACAGCTTTACTTCAACAGAATATACTGAAGATTATCAGTGTTAGTAACTCAAACGTGTTAGTGAGATGTGTTCAGGACAAAGCTTTAAAGTAGATATGAAAGGGTATGAATAGGGAAGAGTGTTAACCACAGTGAATGACAGGGGCCCTGAATTTACATTCTTGGGGGGAAATTCTTTTTAAATATGTGTCATATTCTCATAAATGTGAAGTGAAACACAGACAACTGCATGATAGGGTGTTCAATCAATAGTCCAATCAAGCATTCTTTCCCAAGTGGTGAGTCGCTCTTGAAAAAAAAAAAAAAAAAAAAAATCACCATTTCCATCTTTTCATGGTAATTTCTTCCTACAAAGCCCCCGTAAGCTGGCAGCCACACCCTCTAATACTTCTACCATTGGCAAGGTGTTTCTGATAAAGAGAAGCGCTGTGTATAAAGATTTTCATTAAAAAATATTACAATAAAATCTACTTATAAACAACAATATTACCTAAGGTTGATGAGCCTTTTATTTATATATTTTTTATAATTTAGATAATATTTTTATAATATTTTAATACACATAAACTGGCCTACAGCCTTCTCTATCCTAAGTCAATTAGGTATGATGCAACACAAATAAATAAACTGAAACTTCTATATTATAATCTTCTTAATTATAAATGCCAAAATAAATATAATAAAAAATGGCAAAGGTCAAAGACAGCTTTTTTCCTAAAGATTAGCTATTAAAAAACGGACATTTAATACACACCAATATCATAACTTTTTAAGAGAGATAGATAAGAAAGATAAATTTTTTCTCAAAAAATGAAATAAACAATTTAAAAATGCTTACTCTTTGTTGTTTGTAGTGCTTAAACATTCTAATACAGTGTTCAATGATAAATAGCAAATAAATGCCTCCTAGAGCGACAAGTCCTTTCAAAACAGCATCGTATTCTTCCAAAAACTTCTTAGATTCATGTCCGTGAGAATGTCCATGCCCGTGTGCATGTTGATGACTGTGATCATGTCCACCCTGAGACTGTTAATAACAATAAGGAAAACTTCTAAGCAAGTAAAGTGCTATTTTAAATTTGAGATTTCCATTTCCTACAGAAAACAGAAAATACCTTTTAATTATTAAAGTGGTCCCCTAGATATTATCTCACTTAAAGTAGTCTTCCATATAATTTACTTTACTCACTTGTCCATACATATATATGTGTTATATATAAAACGAAGATCAGACTCAAATACCTATGAGGGTAAGATATATACTATAGTAAGATAAACAAGCTACAAGTAATAATGGGGGATGATGGGTTCTTTGTAAATTAAAGTGAACAAGACCCACTTGAATGCCAAATATTTAGTAAAAACAAAACACACAAACTAATTCACAGCAGGTCACTACTTATGACTCCCTATAATCTAACTCTTTCTTAAACTGATAGTATTTTTATAAGATTCTTCTCCTATAAATTATTTCAAAGAGGTGATGAGATTGTTGCCCTTGCACATACTGGGTAATATTAATAAGAGTATATACTTAAATGTGTGTGTAATTTTCCATATTTTAAAGCTTTAGCAAAAATAAACATATGTATCGAAAAAGTTATATTTCAACACTGTAAAATACATAGACATCACAATATTAATCTTAGAGAATTTAAGTTAGGTAACTAGGCTTAAGTATTTTTCTTCCTTGTAATTTATTTATCTTCTTTCTCTGATTCCTAAACCTTTCAAAGGAGGTCACAAGGCAATGCCCTCCTTACTGGAAAAACAACTTAAATGGCACTTAACTATCACATCAACTGCCCTTATTAGGCTTAGTTCTAAGATTGTTGTTGTTCCCATTGGTTGGTAGAAAGGATGAAACAAAAAAATCATATCCACAGTCTTAAGATTCATTAATCCATTTATAAATGGATCAATTAGCCTGGCACTAGCCTGCAATGCCATACATTATCCTTAGATTCGAATTCTGGAATTCTGAACCAAGAGTACAGAAGGGGAGAAGAGTTATACGCAATATACAAATACAATCCTGTCTCCCAAATACTACAAAAGAGAAATATTAAACATTGCAATTTTAGATTTGGAAAAGAGGAGTATTATTTTCATAGTTTAAAGTAAAAACAGTGAAAGTAAACCAAATACTTTCAGCTGGTGACAGATAGCTACCTATCTCCCCATTAATAGGTTACAGATAGATAGCAATCTTTTTAAAAAAATTGATAAGCTTGGCTAGGAGTACAAGCTTATGACCATATCATTACAAGTAGCAAAGAAAAGAACACAAGTGGTACGCCAGGTGCAAAGACAAACGCCCTCCATGTATAATGAGCTAAAAGACTAAAGTAATTACCTAAGCATGTCTGCCTACTACTGCTCAAAGATACTGATGGCATCCTGGCTATATGTATGATCAATTACAATACTCCTTATACATTTCTTCTAAAGGCTTACTTGATACAGTACCAAGGTTAAAAGATGACTCAATGTTTATTCATTTTCAGAATTTCTAATATAGTAAATTTTAATCCAATTAGTATTTTTTAAAGACTGGTAGAAAGTAAAACTGCCATCACCAGTCTTTGCTGCTATTTAAAAACATGATTAAATTGATTTCAAAAACATTGCTATTAAAATTGTAAAAATGGAAAACGTACTTCATCCTATAAGCAAATAAAACATCACAACTACTAGATGAGTGTGCTATAGCGTGTTAATGAAGGACCCTTTTAGCTTAAGTATCTTTCACTTTTAATTTTTTAAAAGATTAAAAATGTTACTTACATGGGGCAGTAGATGAAGAAGAGCATCTCCACTCATTGTTCCTACGGCCAGTGCAACAAGGAAAGTGAGAAGGAATTTGAAGCATCCTTGGTTAATGATGGGAACCAAGATCACGCCTAGCAAGGAAAGCAGGCTAATGACAGTGATAGAAATGATTCCACAAATCCATGCTGTAGCAAAGAAATTAATAGTCAACATTAGTATCACAACAGAAATCAAAAAAGCTCCAAAGAAAAATAAACTTAAGATAAACCAGTCATGGAAGACAGATTATCTTATTCACACAGTGATTTTTAAGAAGCTTTACAACACTGCTACAAAAATGACATATAACTTATAACATATAATTTGAATACTTAGTTATACTTAAAATAACAAAAAGAGTAGAAATGGAATGTTTCTAACCAAAGAAATGATAAATGCTTAAGGTGATGCATGCCTGTATCAAAACATCAGATGTACTCTATTGTAAATATATACAACTACTATATATCCATAATCAAAAATTCAAAAAAAAATTTTTAAATGCCTTCAATGGCACGCGATACATATCAGAAACAGTAACTTAAAATGGTTTAAGGGTTTGTTTCACTCTTAAACTCTAGACCAGTGGTTCTCAACCTTCCTAATGCCGCAGCCCTTTAATAAAGTTCCTGTGGGTCACAACCCACAGGTTAAGACTGCTGCTCTGGACTGTAAATAAAAATTCCCTAATTTCTAAAGGAAGAGCCAAAACAAGATAACTATTTAAAGAATATAATCATAAAACTTACACAAGAGCATTTTAAAAAGCCAATTATTTACCTAATGCATTATAATACCTTTATATCTTTCTAATACAAAGTTTAAGAAACATATCAAACCAAAATGGAAATATATTCATATGACCAGATAACAGAAAGGCTTTTACAGGTACTTTACTGTACCAAATGATAATTCAGTCCTATATTCAGTCCTATATTCCTTCTCCCCTCCACACCTGATTTCAAACTCTCACTATGTAATTTTAACTGGCTTGGAACACAAAATAAATGTTTTCACAATATTGTAAGAAACATTAAGTGGGGTGGGCAAGAGGAATTCTGCATGTTTCTTTACCCACATCATTCATGAACAGATAAGACACCAGAAATAAATGCCTGTGATTCCTGAGATGAACCAATTCGTTATAATTTCTATTACTGGCCTAAACTAAAATAAAAATTACTTTTTAAAATTCTGCCTATGTTAGGCTGGGCAGAGTGGCTCATTCCTGTAGTCCTAACACTGGGGGAGGCTGAGGCAGGTGAATTGCTTGAGCTCAGAAGTTCAAGATCAGTCTAAGCAAAAGCAAGATTCCGTCTTTAAAAATAGCCAGCATTGTGGTGGATGCCTGTAGTCCCAGTTACTCAGGAAGCTGAGGCAAGAGATGGCTTAAGCCCAAGAGTTTGAGGTTGCTGTGAGCTATGTTCTACCAAGGGTGATAAAATAAGACTCTGCCCCCCCTACCACAAAAAAAATTCTGCATATTATAATGTTTAGCTACAGGAAATCTCACTGAAGAGTGATAATTTTATAGTGGTTTTAATCTAAAATGCTATTTTTCTAATCAAATCTAATAGGACTATAAATTTGCTAAAATATTTTACTTTAAGTCTATAATAAGTGAACAAAGGAAAAACATCTCTTCATGAAAATAACTTAAATTTTCAAAACCAAAGTGAAGTAGAGACAAGTAAGGCAATGACACTAACCCAATAAATGCTGTACTTTACTTGCTATCCTGGCTGGGCACAGTGGTTCACACCTGTAGTTATCACCACTCAGGGAGGACAAGTTGGGAGGATTGCTTGAGACAAGAGGCTGAGACCAGCCTCAGCAAAAAAGAGACCTTGTCTCTACTAAAAATAGAAAAATGAGCCAGGTATTGTAGCAGGTGTACATCATCCCGGCTACTCAGGAGGCTGAGGTAGGAGGATCGTTTGAACCCAAGAGTTTGAGGTTGTTGTTACTATTGTCTGACCACTGTACGACTACTGTGTGGCACTCTGCCACTACTCTTGCCCTTAGATGTGTTAAATGTACAGGACCTTCTGTCTGTGCACACTTCCCATGCCTCATCACTGCCACTGTGATCTGAACAAAGGTGTATCATACCTGCCCTCTGCTCCTCAACTCTTCTTTGGTCTCAACACATCTAATGTGAACCTACGGGGCATCGGCCTCTTGCATTACAGATTTGAAGAAGAGTCTAGGAAAGATTCTTTGAAGCCAAAAACATTTTGCAATGTTCCGAGATGATTCATAATCTCACATGGCTTTTGGTAAATTAGCCAAAAACCAAGTTACCAAATAACAAACTGATCAGAATCTAATTCAATAAAAATCAATGTCAATATGCTAATGGAAGAGCTAAATACATTATAATCGAAGGCTAATCACTGGCAGATTGACATGAACTAGCCAAGTGCTTACATCTACAGTGCGGGGGAATCCCTGTGTGAGTTCACGTATGCATAAATTGGTACTTATCATATGTGTTACACACTCTCATGTACAATTTCCTGTGTATCAGCTGTGAGGACTATCTCTTTCCCACCCACTTCAGAAAGCAAATCTGTAAACTAACAGAAAAAAAATGCTTTAAAAGAGAAATGGCCATCTACTGATTAAAAAAACCTTCGCTGGTTGGCTTGGCCCTATAGCACAGTGGTTATGACGCCAACCACATACATGGAGGCTGGCAGGTTCGAACCTGGCCCAGGCCAGCTAAACAACAATGACAACTGCAACAAAAAATAGCCGGGCTTTGTGGTGAGTGCCTTTAGCCCCAGCTACTTGGAGGCTGAGGAAAGAGAATCGCTTAAGCCCAAGAGTTTGCTGTAAGCTGTGACGCCATGGCACTCTACCAAAGGCAACATAGTGAGACTCTGTCTCAAAAAAAAACAAAAAACCTCCACTTCACTGGCATGTTATTTTTGACAACTGAAATGCAGAAAATATCATAATCCCCAAAAGGAGAAAACCTAAATAAATCAATCTAGGGCTATAACACTGCCTAACTTTCAAGGCACCATTCTTAATGCATCTTTTAGGAAGTGTCATTTACTTAGAATACAATGTAAATGATACACCCTTTAGTAGTTCAATGAAATGCTATTTGGTAAATTTCCCATCCAAAATGATTTGATACGTACATGAATATGTATGCACACACACATATTTTAAAGAATACACATTTTTAGTTTCTTATTTATCTAGTAAAATACATCTCATTAAACTGATTATAAAAAGCAAAAAGTCAGATGACTATGCTCACCTTCAAATTAAATAATATCTATAAGCCAGATGCAGGGGCTCACACCTTTAATTCCAACACCCTGGGAGGCCGAGGTGGGAGGATGGATAGAACCTAGGAGTTGAAGATTAGCCTGAGCAACAGCAAGACCCCATTTCTACTAAAAATAGAAAAATGAGCTGAGCATTATGGCCAGCACCTGTTGTCCCACCTACTCAGAAGGCTGGCAAGTCTGTTTAAAGAACCCAGAACTCTACTGGGGAAGAAGTGGAATTATGGGATAGGTACATTTGTCCCAAAGTACATGACGATCTCTAACATCCAGCCTGAGCAAGAGCCCGACCCTGTTTCTACTCAAAATAGAAAACACTAGCTAGACGTTGTGGTGGGTGCCTGTGGTCCCAGCTACTTTGAAAGCTGAGGTAAGAGGCTTGAGCCCAAGAGTTTGAGGTTGCTGTACTCAAAACTCAAAAAAAAAAAAAAGGAAAAGCTCAAATGGTCGAATTCCCTTTCTCCTATTTCTTTTTGTTTTTGAGACAGTTTCTGGTACCTAGGCTAGAATGCTGTGGAATCGGCCTAGCTCACAGCAATCTCAAACTCCTAGGTTTAAGTGATCCTCCTGCCTCAGCCTCCCAACCAGCTGGGACTACAGGTGACTACCATGATGCCCAGCTAGTTTTTCCATTTTTAGTAGAGACAGGGTCTCACTCTTGCTCAATCCAGTCTCCTCCCCCTTCAGACTTCAGAGTGGTTAAGATTACAGGTGTGAGCCACCACCACATACTTGGCCTTTATACATAAAACACAGAAGGCATAACTGAGACTATTACAACTGACGAATTATTGCTTCATATACACATTGCTTGCCTGACACAGGTGGGAATTTAAAAGTATTTTCAAAGATGCCAATTATTCTGCCCCTTTAAAAAGACAACTTTTCTTAATTCCTTGTTTATTAGTAGCTATCTGAACTAGCAATGTGCTAGCTATTGTCATATAGGTAGAAAGAATTTTAATAATCTACATTAGCATTATCAAACTGTGCTCATTAGTTCTATGAGATAGAGTGATTTAAAGGGGAGAGAGGGGAGACTTAATACTCAATTAACGTTTGGTAGTACAAGATTAAATAGGTTCCTTCAGAGCCTCTAAGAGTTTTGCAAGGAATGTGAAACTCTGAATAGAGAATAGTACAATATGCAGCATTTTCCCAACTTATATGATCATGAAACCTAGTAAGTAGTACTACATATAGATGGGCGTCTTCAAGAAGTTTATGAAAAAAACATACTTCAAAAATACAACTAATTTTGTAACCTAACTGAAATGTTTTCTCAAGTAAATTGGAAACAACACAAAGAACAGCCAACACAACAGACGTGTCAATTGATGCAGCTTGTACAATTCTAACTGAAAAATTAAAGTTGAGCAAACATCCCACAAAGCAGATAAACAATGAAATAGAGGACTTAGCACAATAAATCTAATAGATATACAAAATACTCTACCCAATAACAAAAGCACAAACATTCTTTAGTGCACATGAAACATTTTTCAGGATAGACCACATGTTAAGGACACAACTGAAGTCTCGATAAATTTAAAAAGGTAAATATAATACAAATTGTCATCTCTTTACCACAAATGAATAAAGTTAGAAATTAACTACAAAAGTAAAACCACAAATTCACAAATCTGTAGAAATTAATATACTCTCAACTACTGGATCAAAATATGTATGTATGTATATGTATATGTATGTGTGTGTGTATATATATATATGTATATGTATACAGAAAACTAGAAAATACTTGAGACAAAGGAAAACAAAAATACAACCAAAAACACATGGAATATATCTGAAAGCAGTGCTAAGGTGGAAATGTATAACTGCAAATATACTAAAAAACAAAACAAAGAAGATCTTAAACCAAAAACTTTCCTTTTTTCTTTTTCTTTTTTTTTTTTTTATTAAAGAGACAGAGTCTCCTCTGTCACTGGGGCTAGAATACAGTGACATCATCATAGTTTATTGCAACCTCTAACTCCTGGGCTCAAGCCATACCCCTACCTAAGCCCTCCTAGTAGCTGTGACTACAGGCACATGCCACCACACCTGCTAATTGTTTTTCTGTTTTTGGTAGACGTAGGGTCTTGCCTTTGCTCAGGCTTATCTTGAACTTCTGGCTCAAGTGATCCTCCCGCCTAGGTCTCCCAAAGTACCAGGATAAAAGGGATAAGCCACTAAGCCCAGCCCAAAAACTTAACTTTATATTAGAAAAAGACCAAAGAATCACAAATTAGCAAAAGAAAGGAAATAATAAAGATTAGAGCAGAGATAAATGAAATAAAGAAAAAAAAATAGAGAAAAAATCAGTGAAACTTAAAGTTGGTTCTTGAAAAAGATAATAAAACAGACAAACCTTTAAGTAGACTAAGAAAGAGAGAGAACATATAAATTACTAAAATCAGAAATAAAAGTGGGGACATTACGACTAATTACAAAGAAATAAAAAGGATTATAAGAGAGTACTATAAACAACTGAACACGAACAAATTTGATAACCTACATAAAATTGACAAATCCTAGCAACACAAACCCTGCCAAGACTAAATCACAGAGAAACAGAAGATGTGAACAGACCTATAACTGGTTAAGAAGATTGAATCAGTAATCAAAAATCTCCCAATAAGGAAAACTCCTGGATCCAGTGGCTTCATTGATAAATTCTACCTAACCTTTAAGAACTAATGTCAATCCTTTTCAAATTTTTCCAAAAAACTAGGGAACACTCCCTAATACATTCTGTGAGGTCAGCAATACCTTGATCAAAGTTTACACAAAGACGCTATAAGAAAACTACAGACCAATATCCCTTATATACACAGATGCAAAAATTCTCAGCAACATACTAGCAAACCAAATCTAGCAGCTATTAAGAGGATTATAAACTATGACTATGTGGGATTTATACCTGAAATATAATAAAGGTTCAACATGCAAAAAATGAATGTGATGCCACATCAACACAATAAAAGATAAAAAAGATGATCATATCAACTGATGCAAAAAAACGTGACAAAATTCAATACCTTTTCATGATAAAAAAAACACTTAACAAACCAGGAATAGAAAGAAACTTCAACATAATAAGCACCATATAGATGATATATGCATATATTAGCATGGCAGGGCACAGTGGTTTATGTCTATAATCCTAGCATTCTGGGAGGCTGAGGGTGGAGTGCTTGAAGGAGTTTAAGAACAGCCTAAGCAAAAGTAAGAACCCATCTCTACTAAAAATAGAAAAAACTAGCTAGGCGTTGCGGTGGGTGCCAGTAGTCCCAGCTACCCAAGAGACTGAGGCAAGAGGACTTCTTAAGCCCAAGAGTTTGAGGTTGCTGTGAGCTCTGATGGTGCCATGGCATTCTGAGAGTGTCTCTAGGAAATAAACAAACAAACAAAAAAAACCCATAGCAAACATCATACCCAATGGTGAAAGACTGAAAGCTTTTTGTCTAAGATGAGGAACAAGGCAGGGATACTTGCTTTCACCACTTCTATTTAACATAGTACTGGAAGTTCTAGCCAAAGCAATTAGGCAAGAAAAAGTAATAAAGAGCATACAAATTGGAAATGAATAAGTAAATTTACATCTATTTACAGATGACAAGATCTTATATGTAAAAAGTCCTAAAACTTCAACATAAAAGTGTTAAAATATTTTAAGAAATGAATTCATCAAAATAGCAGGATCCAAAGTCAACTGCATGTTTATATATATTAACAGTCAATAGGGTGACGCCTACGGCTCAAGGAGTAGGGCCCCTATGCCAGAGATGGTAGGTTCGAACCCAGACCCCACCAAAAAACAAACAAACAGAAAAACCTGCAACAACAACAAAAAAGTAAACCGCTATTAAAAAAAAACAAAAAAAAAACAGTGGCTCAGCACCTGTGGCTCAAGGGACTAAGGTGCGAGCCACATACACCCAAGATGGTGGGTGCGAATCTAGCCCAGGCCTGCCAAACAACGGCTGCAACCAAAAAATAAACAGGCGTTGTGGCAGGTGCCTGTAGTCCCAGCTACATGGGATGTAGAGGCAGGAGAATCACTTGAGCCCAGGAGTTAGAGGTTGCTGTGAGCTATGATGTTACTCTACCCAGGGCCACAGCTTGAGGCTCTGTCTCAAAAACAAACAAACAAACAGGGGTGGTGCCTTTGGCTCAAAGGAGTAGGGCATCGGCCCCATATGCAGGAGGTGGCAGGTTCAAACCCAGCTCTGGCCAAAAACTGCAAAAAAAAAAAAAAAAAAAAAAAAAAAAAACCCAAAAAACAAAACAGTAAAAAATCTGAAAAGCAAATTATAAAACAATTCTAATAGCATTAAAAATATCAAAATACTTAGGAATTACCCAAGGAGGTTAAGGACCTGCACAATAAAAACTACAAAACATTGCTCAGAGAGATTAAAGACAACAAATAAACAGAAATGCATCTCATGTTCAGGGATTGGAAGACTTAATCCATTTCTTCCTCTGTATCTGCAGGGATTAGTTCCAGTATCCCCTGCAAATACCAAACTCTGTAGACACTCAAGTGCTAAAAAGACATAGTATTTGCATATAACCTATGCACGTCCTTGAACAACACAGGTTTGAACTGAACAGGTCTACTCATACACAGACTTCTTCTGCCTCTGCTCCTGCCCACTGGATACCAAGATCAACTTCTTCTTCCACAGCCTACTCAACATGAAGATGACGCAAATATTTATGATGATCTACTTCCACTTAATGAGTCCAGTTTCTCTTCCTGAGTACCTTTTTTTTTGAGACAGTGATGCCATAACACTGGCATACCAAGGGCAACATGGTAAGCCTCTGTCTCAAAAAAAAGTATTTGCATCCCATCTAATGAAATCAACATGTATTCCTGCCAGTCCCAACGAATAAGTAGGAAAGAGCTAGATTTCCCTTTTCAGATACATTTCTGAATTTTCATCTCTTTTTTTTTGTGGTTTGCTACTATTCTTTGACAATAGAATAACATTTAATAACTAAATAAAATTTGACAACTGAGGATTCAATCAGAAGGCCACATTTTCCCCTTTAGGCCACGGATTCCCCTTGGTGTACACTATTAGAAACACATTCTTTAATTCTCAGTTATTGTTAATTTTTTAAAAAGTAATTTCAGCTTTCTAGCACTGCAAATGGAAAAGACATTTTATTCTTCTAACAACCTATAACTCTCCAAGGAATATAATAATCTTTTTGACCTGTGAGAAGAAATATGAAGTTGTTTTGATACTGTACTTAACATACCTTCCCATGCTATTTAAATACTTATCTTTAGCATTTATAACATTTAAATTTAAGCTTACATAAACTCTATACTAATTCTCTAAGAGTAGGAGGGAAAAGCAATGCTGATAATAAAAATATTTTGCTTTCTAACCAAACTATTGTGCTTTTCAATCACAATTTATTTGGCACAAAGCAGAAACAAAACAAATAAAAGACATCTTTTAAAAATCTTATATCAAACTAACAACATGCAAACTATTAAATACAACTAGCGAATGTTTCCTTTATTTGTACCCAAGATACCATATGCAATAAAAAGTGCTAAATGTCTGAAACAAGCTTCACTTATTCTGCAAATTAGGTCGCTTAAAACGTTAAAGGTCTTCAAGCTTAGTTATTCACCAACTCCCTCTCTCATTATCTAGAGAGAAAATGCATTCTTTTAAAAAGAAGCGCTCATCTGTGGAAACTTTCTAATTAACTTGGTTCAAAGCATGTGCAAGATGGCAGTTTTCTACACCGTTTCAGCGTTTTAATTGGCAGAAAATGCTTAGCAGTCTATTCACAACCCCCCTTGATAATTATGCTAGGGTCAACTCTATGACTAAAGGAGCCAATCTAGTGAAACAAACGATTTCTACCATACACAGTATATAGCATATTAGGTTTACAGCAGTCTTTGAACAAAGTTAATGAGGTAGTAGCTATGTCACTATGGGAGATTTATATAGAACAAGTTAACCTTTCTTAATGGTGCAGTAGTCATTAAAACTAATTACTAGCAAGGCATTATCTCCAACAATTATTAACATCTATCAGGACATAATTAATTCAAGCTACATTTCTGACAAAGCTAATAACCACCTGCAAACAACCAATCAATATTCACTATTAGTAAAATACTTGTTTTCAAAGCCAAGTGCCATTTCCTCGAAGGCTTTTCTGATTGAATAAGCTATAACTTTCAATATTACTATAATCAAGCATCTGCCAAGAGCCTCATTACAATATATCGATTAGAACAATACTACAACATAGACAACTCTAATTAAAAGTCATAATCCAAAAGTGACCTGAAAACAAAGAACAAGAATCTTTTAGAAGCAGCCTTCTTCCCCCTTTCTCCATCAATGGTGAGAATTTACAGACATCTGAGAGGGACTACACCACCTTAAGGTGTTTACTCATCTCCCAAGAGCAATAAGGGAAAAGGACAAATTTTATCTATTCCAAGATCAGAATTCAAATCTAGTTCGTAAGTGCATTTCTTTCTTTCTTTTTTTTTTTTTTTTTTTTACCTTTAGTGATCTTACCAGATTGAACCCAACTTGTGTACCTAGAAGAGCAATTCAGGTTTTTTTTAAACCAATTTATCCATACTTACAATACTTACACAAATACTTACTCTCTACCACTTTCCTGCCAATGTCTGTATTAACCATCAAAATGGTACTAAATAAATTATCTACAACTCCCCTTCCTCCGCCACTTACATTCTAGTTAAGCACTCTTAAAAACCTTTTCAGCAGGAAGCAGTAAAGCAAGAAACAGCAATAGAGCACAGTGGTTACGACTAGAAGCTTTAGGTGGAGAGCACTGCAGCTACTCTCCTAGCTCTGCTACATGACAGCTGTGTGACCTTAGACAAGCCCCCACTCCCTTTCCTCAACAAATGGAAATACAAGTGTCCATCTCACAGATTTAATAAATTAAATAAAATATTCTTCTAAATATGTTTAGTACTGCAAATGGTAAGATCCCAATAAATACAGGCTATTATGATTAATGTATTATTCTAAAGTCATTTTCCCATCATAAAGAAATTAGCCAGAAATGCAAATGTAGTTGACTAGGAGACTTAACTTTCTATGCAATTAACAGCATTTCCTTTCATTTGTACTCTTTAAGTTTTAAGACATATATCTATCTCAAATAGAAGTCTTATATACCAGAATGTGATCTTCAAAAACATGTCTACCTTATTGCTACATTATGAAATTTTTTAAAATTCTGTCTTTTCAACCCTTTATTCAGAATTCAGTTTTTAGTCCATATTCATAGATATCATTTTTCATTTTATTTTTATTTATTTATTTAGACACAGAATCTCACTTGTTTATTTATTTAGAGACAGAGTCTCACTTTGTCACCCTCAGTAATTTATTTATGTATTTATTTACAGAGTCTCACTTTGTCACCCTCAGTAGAGTGCCACGGGGTCACAGCTCATAGCAACCTCAATCTCTTGGGCTCAAATGTTTCTCTTGCCTCTGCCTCCTGAATAGCCGAGACTACAATACCACAACACCTGGCTATTATTAGAGAAAAGGTCTTGTTCTTGCTCAGGCTGGACTGGAACCTATGAGCTCAGGCAATCGACATGCCTCAAACTCTCACTATTTTAGTCACTTTAATTACTATTTGCAAGGCTACTATATCTTAGGTATGTCAACCAAACCTGCATTCATTAGTCTAAATGTTAGCAACAATTCCATCACAGTTTTGCATATGGTGAAGAAGTTTGTGAAAATTCTACTTATTTGAGAATATTGTCAAAGTATACCAGGTTGATCGATAATTCATATTAATTATATTCAAAAATATTTTTTCAACAAGTATCTTTTCCAGACTATAACTGAACATTTATGGACACTAAACAATTTGTTCATGCAGTAAATATGTGTGTTTTCTTTTTACCTAAGGCAGGGATATCCAACTGACAACACATCACATACTGATTTTAAAGGAATTTTTTTTTTTTTTTTTTTTTGCGTAAATCTGGGGGTAGATATCATAAAAAGCATACATGGACTTTTGTTTTGCTAATCAGCATTCATTACTATTTGTGTTTAATGTGTGCCCCAAGACAACTCCTATTCTTCCAATGCACAACAGAGTAAAAGAAAGGTTGGAACCCCTTAATTGAAGGAGGGTTTCTTTAATTTAGGAACTAGAGATACCAGATGAAAGATATAGTCACTGCCTTTAAGAAACTGAAGGCCAACAAAAACAGATTAATTGGAATCTTGGACAGACACCTCCCCAACTCTGAGGACAGCCAGAGGCAACGGTAAAAAAACAATCATGAGGCGAAAACAACAGAAAAACTCTGGAATTATGAATAATTAGAGTAGATGAACTCACCCAAGGATCAATGGGGCAGACACAACACAAAATCCCATGCACAAACAAACAGCTGAGATGTCAGAAATCAAATTCAGAATCTGGATAGCAAAGAAGATCAAATTAGAATTCCAAGCAGTAACCCAAAAGATATCTCAAGAATTCAACGAATTCAAAAAACAAATGACCAAAAATTTTGACACATTGAGACAAGAAGTTGCATCCCTCCAAAATCTGAGAAACACAGTAGAATCCCTCAGTAACAGAATGGAGCAAGCAGAAGAAAGGATTTCTGACATTGAAGACAAAGCTTTCGAATGGAACAAGCAGAAGAAAGGATTTCTGACATTGAAGACAAAGCTTTCAAATGCTCCCAAACCCTCAAAAGAAGTGGAAAAATGAGAGCAAAAACAGCTCTCTCAGAGAGCTCTGGGATAATTCAAAGAAAACCAATATTCGTCTTATAGGGATCCCAGAAAGTGACGAAGTGGCTTCACAAGGCACAGAGTCTCTTCTCCATGAGATTATGAAGGAAAACGTTCTAGACATGCCAAAAGATTCCAAAATTCAGATAGCAGACAGTTTCAGAACTCCAGCATGGCTCAACCCAAATAAGACATCCCCCAGACACATCATAATCAATTTCACTAATGTTAATATGAAGGAGAAAATTCTGAAAGCTGCCAGATGAAAGAAAACCATTACCT